>JAOUQU010329986.1:0-12727 GCA_028566735.1 Ammoglanis amapaensis
ACACACACACACACACACACACACACACACACACACACACACACACACACACACACACACACACACACACACCACTAAGCCAGAGTGCCTCCTTTACCGATCACCAGTTTATATTTAAGGAGTTTATAACTTTGAATGTAATTTTGTTAGCATTATTTGTATAAATTCTGTTTATTTAAATTATTCTTCAGGCCACCCAAGAAGGACGGGGGTCCCTGCTGACTAAAATGGACTTTCTGTTTTTTGAGATCTATAAATAAACATCCCACAAGACTTTTCTGACTTCGATTATTCTGTGTAAACAGGTTGCGTGTTAGATGTTCACTTTTTTGAAGGTAGTTTTTGTACAGGTTGGCAGCCACCAAAGCCAGAAAGATGACCAGGAGGGATTTGCTCAATGTGAATGTGCAGCGCACTTGGTGAGTTTTTCGTTTTAGTTTAATGCCTAAAATATGTGTAAAGTAAGTGAGTAATTTATTAATAAAGCTCATTTGCACTCAAATTCCCGGACAGATTAATACATGAAACACATCTGAAACACAGCAGAATGTTAAAACATTAAAAACCCGCAGACTACGACTATCACAACCATTCGGAGAAAGCCAAGCTATTAATTTGCGGTGTTCATGTAGATTTAAAAGCAAAGATGGATGAGGCGGCCCAAATGTTCATGGGTAGACTGTTCCAGAACATTGGTGCTCCATCTGCAAAGGCTCGCTCAGCCGTGACTCTGGTACAGCTAACAGTAACTGATCAGATGACTGTAAAGACCTGGACTTTAAAGTTTCAGTTGGAGCAAATCTTAAATGGAAATGGAAACCAAATACCATTAGGAGTTATAGGAGTTATAACTATGTATTTCACACTTGTAGCAGTGACATCATGGACTATGTTTTGGTGCGAGTGCCACCTCCGGCTCCGGGTCTGCCTCGACCTCGCTTCTCGCTCTACCTTTCCTCTCAACTGCAGTATGGCGTCATCCTCGTCTACCATCGCCAGTGCCAGCTGCTGTTAGGTGCGCAGGTCGACACTTTCATATCAGTCGTCTCTTGTAATTACGAACAAACTTTTTTCCTTGACTTATTTAGAGGAGATCCAGGTTGCCATTGACAAACTGCACCGTTTCCACATCACGACGCAGGTCGACATGCTTCCTGAGGAAATCAGGTCAACATCTTTTAAAAAAACTACTATTTCAATTCAATTCTCTGTGTGTATTTTTCGGTGTAGATTTCAAGAACCTCGAACGTGTCGTCTTTACGTCTTTTAGGCTAACTCACACACTTCCTGACTGTTTGACTCTTCTGACTGAGACGGAGGGGGCAAGAGATCCATTCTTTGGAATAATGGACTTTGATATGTCCAGCCCGAGAAGAATCATTCAGGTCATTCAAATTATTCGTGTTTATATATCGATATTGTAAAAACTGTTAGTCTGTGTTGGGTCAGGCCTAAAATCACAGACACACACACACACACACACACACAAGTGACACAAGTATTACGCAAGTAAACATTTATGAACCGAACCATGACATTAGATATATAGACTAGAATTAGCCATTATTTGTTATTACACATATACTGATGTTCAGTAACAACAACATTCCCACTTTGCACATCCCTTGAATGAAAGTGTGTGTGTGTGTGTGGGGGGGGGGGGGCAGAGCACTATGTCCAGGATTTGAACCCCTAACCGTACAAGTGACAGCCCAAAGCTCTACTTACTAGGCTACACTGTTGCCTTACATGGGAGAGCACGACCTTGTTTCCCCAATATCAGAAATGATAAGTTCAATGGCGGAGCCTCACCCTGGCTGAACCATCATCTTGATCATGGTCTCGCCCCTGCCTGGTAAGTATCTAAATGGGCTTCAATAAGACCCATGCTGTGGTCAGATTAGTCCACCTTTTTGTTTATTTTTAAGGGACAACAAGGTTTTCTCAATGGCATTTCATGACCCTGTACCTGTACTAAGTAATGATCGTAAATCTGTCTGTCTTGATTGACAGCTGGCTGAATTGCCAGATTTTGCACCGGAGCTACCTGCACCTCGTCCTATCGATGGTGAGTAGTTTTTGCCCTCACAGACCTTCCAGCAGGACCTTGTTACGCAAACAAGACAATGGCACCATTTAAAATTTTTCCCTGCAGGCATTACGGCTAGTCAGGAGTCGATCACAATGGCCGAGCAGGAACCCTTCGCCATGCCCGAGCCTGAGGTAATACCTTCTTCCTTCCTCCTCCCGACCTTTAAAGCATCACGTCAGGAATTTCGCTTTAATCCGAACCAGGATTTAAACGTTCTGTCTCGTTTCATGTTCTGGCTAGTTCGAAGGGGTGGAGCTGCAGGACTTTGACATGGTGGACATGCTGCTAGAACAACCAGATCACTTTGTTGAGGGTGAGATCTTTGATCGCTCAGTGCCCAGGTATGAATTAGCAGATTAGACGCAGAAACACGAGAGTGTAAAGTCCCCCCACCCCACCCCTCTCAGGTCACGAGACCGAGGCGGTAGAGGTGAGGCCACGAAAGAGGCAGACAGAAACCGAAGACACCTTTGAGAGAGAGTTAGAACGAGCGGTGGCAGAGGTCGAGAGGACCAGGGAGCTCACAGGATCGCTCATCTCGTTAGATCTGTAGGTCCATCAGGAGATAACGACGTCTATGCTTGTCAAATCGGGTTTGATTGGGCAGTTTGTTCACCTCACCGGCATTTTATTTCTTTAACCTCCAGAGCTCAGACCACTGATGTGTTAAGCAGAGAGCTGGAGTCGGTTGCCGAGGGCGACCTGATGCTGCCCCCCGAAGTACCTGAGCCGGCGGACAGAGAACGAACCCCAGAGCCAGTACCCATTCCACCAGCCCCGCCCAGTCCGGAGACGAGAGAGCAAGTGAGCTCTCGCCCCAATCAGCTCAAATCATAAAGGAACAAGTTCGAACATGTTCCTAATAAAGTGGTCGTCGAGGAAGCTTTCATTGGTGTGTTTTAGCTTGTAGTGGCGCCCAGTCCAGAGGTTTCAGTTCCTGTGCAGATTAGGAGAAGAAGACGGCAGCTGGCCTTCTTTGATGCAGAAACACAAATATCCCAGGATGCCCTGCAGGCCCAGATCAATGATTCACAAATTGGAACCATTTCTTTGGTAGGATACACAAACGCAGAGATTATACACAAACACAGAGATTATACACAAACACAGAGATTATACAGAAACACAGTGATTATACACAAACACAGTGATTATACACAAACACAGTGATTATAAACAAACGCAGAGATTATACACACAGTGATTATAAACAAACACAGAGATTATACACAAACACAGTGATTATAAACAAACGCAGAGATTATACACAAACGCAGAGATTATACACACAGTGATTATAAACAAACGCAGAGATTATACACAAACGCAAAGATTAGGCACAAACACAGTGATTATACACAAACGCAGAGATTATACACGAACGCAAAGATTAGGCACAAACGCAAAGATTATACACAAACGCAGAGATTATACACAAACGCAGAGATTATACACAAAAACAGTGATTATACACAAAAACAGTGATTATACACAAACAGTGATTATACACAAACGCAGAGATTATATACAAACACAAAGATTATACACAAACGCAGAGATTATACACAAACACAAAGATTATACACAAACACAAAGATTATACACAAACACAGTGATTATACACAAACACAAAGATTATACACAAACACAGTGATTATACACAAACGCAGAAATTATAGACAAACGCAGAGATTATACACAAACACAAAGATTATACACAAACACAAAGATTATACACAAACGCAGTGATTATACACAAACACAGTGATTATACACAAACGCAGAGATTATAGACAAACGCAGAGATTATACACAAACAGTAATTTTACACAAACACAGAGATTATACACAAACGCAGAGATTATACACAAACACAAAGATTATACACAAACACAGAGATTATACAAACAGTGATTATACACAAACGCAGAGATTATACACACAGAGATTATACACAAACACAGAGATTATACAAACAGTGATTATACACAAACACAGAGATTATACAAACAGTGATTATACACAAACACAGAGATTATACACAAACACAGATATTATAAACAAACACGGTTATTAAACATAGATAAACAGAAAACACTTTGTTTTATAAACAAAAACAGAGATTCTACACACAAATAGTGTTTAAAAACAAACCCCGAGCGAATAGTGTACAAGATGTTGACCTTTGATGACATTAATCTGTTTAAAATATTCTTTTGGGGATTTTTTTGGTAGGATGAACTTTTTAGAGCGCCACCTAGAGAGAGCACACCTCAAGTACTTCTGAGTAACCCATGCATGAGTGAGTGAGCGTTTACGTTTCTGAGATGAACTTACAGTAAACGTTTGGCCTTCGCTGGTCATTTAGCCCAGATGTGTTGTCATGGTCACAGGCTTCCCTCCTGATCTCCTGGAGCTGTGGAAACAGGGCGCGGAGCTCCATCACATCCCTCCACCCGCGAGGATGGAACGGGATGAGGACGATCGAGAGTCCGTACGCGAGAGGGAACGGGAACGAGACGAGTCTGAGATCGGGGTGCTCAGAGAGGTCAGAGTTCATGACAGGGACTTGATAAAATGCTAAAACTAGCCTTTGTATGGAGCAGAGTGTGAACTTTAATAATACTCAAATATATTAAGGGTGCTTTCTTTTTGTCTTTTTTTTGTAGATGCCCAGTGAGACAGAGTCAGGACTCTTACGGCATGATACTCCAGGTCAGACCTCAGCGCTTTCACATTAAATAATAAAAACAACAAAGAGAGACAGAAAGAGACGAGAGAGAGAGCGTGCAGGAGAGAGACAGAGAGGAATAAAGAGAGACAAAGAGACACAGAGAGAGAAAGAGACAGATAGACACAGAGACACACAGATATAGAGAGACAGAGAGAAATAGACACAAAAAGAGATGAGGAGAGAGAGAGAGAGAGACAGACTGAGAGACAAAGAGGAATAGAGAGAGACAAGTAGACACACAGGGAGAGAAAGGGGTAGACACAGAGGGACAAGACAGAGACCGAAAGAGAGACTGAGAGACAGACAAAGTGAGAGACAAAAAGAGACGAGCAGAGAGATAAAGACAAAGACAGACAGAGAGAGCTAGAGAGACAAAAGGAGATAGAAATGTAGACAAAGAGAGACAGAAAACGAGGAGGAGAGCGAGAGACAAAGACAGACAGAAAGACAGCGAGGAATAGAGAAACAGAGAGAGACAGACAAAGTGAGAGACAAAGAGAGATGGAGACACCGATGGAGACAAAGAAAGAGAAATAGCGAGAGACAGAGACACTGCAGTCGAATCTGCGCCGACAGAAATTCTCGCACCCAGGCGTACGACAGTTGTGTATAATACAATGTAGTAACTTCATTTGTTTTCTTTTCTAGTGTCGTCTTTGGTGATGGATGTTACAGACAGAGACGTCTCACCCCTGGAGACTCCGGAAGTGAGACGGTGAGCGATGTAACACGTCGAGAAGCATTCGAGCCCATAATACCAACAAGCAAAAGTCATTTGGGTGTGGTGATTTGACAAAAGTGTGTTTGTGCCGTGTGGGTTTTGCGGTCAGATCTCCTGTCCATGTGTCCGGTTTGGAGGACATTCCTGAGGAGAGGGCGCCGGAAATGGAAGGGGTACCGATGGTGGCGGACATTTCATACAGGTACTTATGAGTTTTATGTATGTGTAGTGAATTCGGTGCTCGTCTCATTATTCGGAACTAAATGATTTTGTTTTACAGTCTACAGCCTCCTGCAGATGAGCAAGTTCTGACGTTTCACTCCTTACTGCCCCCTACCATCGACCGTCGAGCCGTCAGCCACGCTTTCTGGAAGCTGCTGGGTAAAAACAAACAAACAAATGCACTGTGATTCGCGCCGATCTTTTATGCTTCCATGCAGTGTCACATGACCCAGATGTTTTGTTGGTGCACCACCCATGAGTGGCCGACCACGTATACGAATGAATTGACTCTAGAATGTGTTCACAGAACGCGTCGACGGGAGACAAGTGGCGGTTAGACAGGATGAGCCGTACGGCGACATCATCATCTCGCCCCTGCGTCGGCCACAGCAGACGGAGACGCCGGCGTTTTGATTTCTTCGCATCTAGCCGTCTTTACGTTTTAAAATCCAAACACATTGGCTCGCCACTTTATCTGGTACACCTGCGCATTCATATTCGAATACATCCAATTCACACAAGACGTGTAGACAGAGTGACGCAAAAAAAAAAAACATCCAGTAAGCAAAATCTGGTGGTTTCTGACAGAATGGCCAGTTCGTGTGTTGAAAGTTCCAGTGTTCGACTAAATGAATTCCATTAAGTTTTTAGCGTAATGAAACGTTTTCGCTTTTGAATGAGATGCATTTTTATATTTATCTACATTTTACATACCCAAATGTTTGATCTTTGTATGAATTGTTGAATGCATGACGCATGTTTTATGACCTTTCTTAATGTTTATTATTGTTCTGTGCTATTATGGTGTTATTTATTCATGGCGTCAGATTTAGTGCTTAGTTATGTGACCTGTGTACTATAATATTGAAAGAAAATGATATGTTGAGAAAAGTCAATAATAAAAGACATAAGTGTTTTTTTTTAGCATGCACTCATTTGTCATAATACTTTTAACCATACAGTACCAATAAAAAAAACTTGCCATGTAAGTCAATTTATTTTTTACTGTCGTAGAATTATTAACTTTATTAGGAACGTTTGTACAGGTTAATACATGAAGGTTGTTCAAATCAATTTTTACGTTGTTTAGTAAAGAACTTCAAATAGACTCATCATTCAAGTGAAGAGATTCGAAAAAAGGCACAACCTCTAAATCCTCTGCACCTCCATCACACCTGGTTTACATAATACTACATCCACATCACTGCCACCTGGTGGTAACTACATATTACTACATCTACATCACTGTAATACTGCCTCCACACCACTGAATTACTGGTGGTTTCTAGGTGTTATTACATCCACATCGCTGTATTACTACCACCTGGTGGTTACTGTGTGTTACTACACCCACATGACTGTATTACTGCCATCTGGTGGTAACTGCGTGTTATTGCACCCACATCGCTGAATTACTGCCAACTGGTGGTTACTGCGTGTTACCACACCTAAATCGCTGAATTACTGCCATCTGGTGGTTACTGCATGTTATTGCACCCGCATCGCTGTAATACTGCCACCTGGTGGTAACTACAAATTACAGCCACACCACTGAATTACTGCCACCTAGTGGTTTCTGCGTGTTATTGCACCCGCATCGCTGTAACACTCCAACCTGGTGGTTACTGCAAGTAATTGAACCCACATCGCTGTATTACTGCCACCTTGTGGTTACTGCGTGTTATTGCACTTACATCCCTGAATTACTGCCACCTGGTGGTTACTGCATGTTATTACAACCACATCGATGAATTACTGCCACCTGGTGGTTAGTGTGTGCTATTGCCATCTGGTGGCTGTTACGCATTACTGCACTTGCACTGTTGTTGTGCTACTGCCATCTGGTGGCTATTGCACGTTACTCTACCCGCACTGATGTTGTGCTGCTGCCATCTGGTGGCTGTTGGGCATTATTGCACTCACACTATTGTTGTGCTGCTGCCATCTGGTGGCTATTGCACGTTACTACACCCGGACAGTTGTTGTGCTACTGCCATGTGGTGGCTGTTGCATGTTACTGCACCCGCAATGTTGTTGTGCTGCTGCCATCTGGTGGCTGTTGCACGTTACTACACCCGCACTGATTTTGTGCTGCTGCCATCTGGTGGCTGTTGCACATTACTGCACCCGCACTGATGTGCTGCTGCCATCTAGTGGCTATTGCACGTTACTACACCCGCACTGTTGTGCTACTGCCATCTGGTGGCTGTTGCACGTTACTGAACCTGCACTAATGTTGTGCTGCTGCCATCTGGTGGCTGTTGCGCATTATTGCAGAAGCATAATTGTGCTGCTGCCATCTGATGGCTATTGCACGTTACTTCACCCGCTCGGTTGTCGTGCTGCTGCCTTTGGTGGCTGTTGCACATTACTACACCCGCACTGTTGTGCTGCTGCCATCTGGTGGCTATTACGCATTACTACACCCACACTATTGTTGTTCTAATCACAAAGTTCTAATCACTAAATGATGGCGTCACGGCCCAGTCTAATATATAAAGTTTACAACAGTGCGGTCAGAAACGCTGCAGCTAGACACACAGCCAAGAAGATCCATCAGGTTTTGTTATGAAAAACTCTCTTATACCCGAGCACAGGATGCTTCAAAATTAAGGAAAAGGTGGTTTTGATAAATGAGAGTACGTCAGTTACTACGTTTGTACTTGAAATCACCGAGCATGTAATATAAACCCTATTTTGTCAGTAAGAGATGGCTATGCAACAAGATCATTCACAGAATTGGTGCTCCCATCCTCTAAATGTAAATGAGGGAAGAAGTAAATTAGTAATTAGTATAAATGTTTTTAGTGTCTGTATTAGAATGGTTGTGCTGCATATTATTGGAACAAATTGGGGCCACAAGGAAAATAAGTCCATGAACAGTGTCTTCGTTTTTTCACCAAAGCAAATCAGGCATTCCAACCTTCAATGGCACTTCAGAAACTTCAAAATCAGAAACGCCCACTCAGAGTTAAAATATAGAAAGTTTTATTCTACACAAAAATACAAAACAATCACATTTAGAAATTAATTTCGATAATAATTTTACTTGATATGCAAGTACAGATAATAATCAACACATAAGGCAAGTCAAGTTTATTTGTACAACATTTTTCGTACATTTATTAGATACTAACTTAATGACTTTAATAAATGAACAACATTTTAATTGATATGCAAGTAATAAAACATACAAGTCAAGTTTATTGGTACATCATCTTTCATAAACTGTGGGAATGTAAATGCATTTATAGTTTTAATCATAAACATTAATGCATTTAAACATTTACATCAAAGCCTTCCTACAATTACTTACAACTATTCGTTCAACCCCAGTTTGTGGTAGGAAATAATTTTATTCCAAGTATAAAAAGAGAAAATCCTTTATTAGTCCCACAGTAAGGAAATACATTTATTCTGATTATAGGCTTCGTTTTTTAATTCGCTTTAGTTTTCGTACTAATGTGCAATTATTTTAAAGCGTTTACACCGGTCACACCACCTTTCTGACACAAACAAGTTTGCAAAAATTTAACTAATATCAATTTATTTATTTATTTATTGACATTTATTTATATTAAAGGTGTCCACACCAGTCAGACAGCACAGTGGCCTGCTGCACCACCTTTGTGACACAAACACATTTACAAATAAACTAATAACTACCTTCCTGACACAAATACGTTCATAAATAATTTATTATGATTAATTTATTTTTTAGTTTATTTATTTATATTAAAGGTGTCCACACCAGTCAGACAGCACAGTGGCCTGCTGCACCACCTTTGTGACAAAGACGTTTATAAAGAATTAATAACTACTCTCCTTAACAGACTTGTAAATAGTTAACTAATTAATCAATTAAATTATTTATGTAAATTATACACATTTAAAGATTTATAAAACGTTCCAATTTGGCTGTGGTGACGTTATTTTGTCCGGGTTTTATTGTGTGTTTTTTTTTCAGAATTAAGGAGATTTAAATGATTTAGTTGTGATGTTAAATGAACTTTGGAGAAACGTTTCAACTGGTCCATCGATTTTTATTTTACGGTAGTTAAACGTTCATATAATGTTTCACTTCAATTAAAAGTCCTGATTAATAGTTTATAAATGTTACGTTATAAAAATGAATTTAATTGTAGTCTTAAAGAGCTCAGAACTTCAGAACAAAAACAACTTTAATAAAATTGCTGGGAAGGTTTAATGTTTGCTGCGATTTGTGCAAATTAAATGTGAACAAAATGTTCTGTGCAATATGTTTTTAATATAATCTCTTAATATTTTATTATAATAACTGACCTGAATCTGTACGATGTGTGCAGAGAGACTTTAAACTTATAAAGTACTAAAGCTAATACCTCCTGATAATAAAATAGCTTTTACACTTTAATATTACCTTTGCACGTTTAGTCAAGTTATAAAGATTTTATCTCTACAATTGTTATGGATGTACAGATGTTAACGATCACACCACTGATTCACCAAAGTAACCTGGTTTCTTGTTTTATTTTGCAAAGCAATTAAATGAGCAAATTCTGTATCTCACAAAGTTTCTACTCGGCCTTGGCTTATACAACATTAATATTTTTTACCCATAAAAAATGGACCAGTTTCTTGTATTAAATACCTAATAAACCTGAAAGATTTAAATTTTGACGTCACTAAAGATCCGAATAATTGTCAATATTTAGTTGAACCTGTGTTCTGAAGAGTCACTAGAGGGCGCTGATAACGAATATAATGAACTCTGCTTTTCTAACGTTTTCTGTCTCTCTATTTTTACAGTGAGTTGCTTTGGGCTTTTGTGGTGTTGATCAGGTCCTGAAGAAAATCTCGTGTTTGCTGGCCCAGAACAGCAGGTGGAGGAGACTGTCACAGTTGGTGTGGGACAGCACATAAAAGCGGCCGCGGCAGTTGGCCCGGGGCAGCAGGTGGACGTTGCAGCAGCTGGCCCGGGGCTGCTGGTGGACGCCTCGGCCACAGAGACAGCTAGCCCGGATTGGCGGTGGAGGCGGCGTTTGATGCGGCGGCGATTGCGGGAGCTGGCTCGGGACAGCAGATAAAAGCGGCCGCGGCAGTTGGCCCGGGACGGCAGGTGGAGGTTGCAGCAGCTGGCCCGGGGCTGCGGAAGCCGACCTGGAGAAGCAGGTGGAGATGGCCCAGAACTGCAACTGCCCAACTCTGGTAGCTGGCCCAGAACTGCAACTGCCCAACTCTGGTAGCTGGCCCAGAACTGCAACTGGCCAACTCTGGTAGCTGGCCCAGAACTGCAACTGCCCAACTCTGGTAGCTGGCCCAGAACTGCATGTGGAGGAGACTGTCGCTGCTGGTGTGGGGCGGCGGATTGGAGCAAATCATTAAATAAAATGTCCATTCGCTGCCAACGCTGAACACCGAGTTCCACCCCCCCGAGGGCCTGCTGAACCTGCTGATACACAGCTGCCGATCTTGCTCCAGCAGCTCTAGCTTGTTCTAATTGGCCCTCGAGGTGGTGGATGTGCTCTGCATCCACCTCTGCTTTTTCTCTGGCCCGCCGGACAATTTCGCTTGCCATACGGTCAAGATCAGCCATTGATCTGGCTGCGCTTTGCCGGCGGGTCTCGACCATCTCCAGCACTCCAGTTGATCGTTCAGCAATTTGTTGCATTTGTTGAACTAACTGTGGGAGGAAAAAAGACAATTAAGATGAGAAAATAGTTGCTCATGTCGGAGTAACAGTACTGTGAACACGTGTGTGTTGTTAACTGATGTTTCACACGGTGGAGGAAATGTCAATGATCACATTTAAGAGTAATAATAAATTCTCCAATTGTTTATTACATCTATTTATTCATCGTATTAATCACACTAATGATTTTTATAGTACACATGGTGGTGGTATTGCTTAAACTTTTAAATAATATACTATATATATACACAATATACTTGTTCATTTCATTATTCTTAAGGCCAATCAGGTCAGACTTGTCTGCAAGTGCGATGCTCAAGTGGGACCCTGCATTGTTTAGGGTATTAAAGCTAAAAGGGAGGTCTGCTTTCTCCAGGGGTCCAAGTTCAGCCTGGAGAGAGAAATTTAATTGTCTAATATTTACTTGGTCTTCTAAGTTTCTCAGTGAGTGAATGTAAATCAGTAGAATGAGAGAGTGTGTGTGTGTGTGTGATTGAGTGTGATTGAGTGTGCACACCCTGGTGTATAAAAGCTGAAGCTGGGAGAGGGAATTTGGTCTGTAACTTTTCAACACTATAGGCCTCGAATTAATGTATGATGATTCCTGCAAGAATTAAAGCAGCTTTGGGTACTTCAAGTTTACTGCATGTTTGTCCTTCTGTAGTATCGTGGGAATAATATAATAATATTCATGGTGATGTCAGAAGGGTCCAAGAGAGGGCGCTGTTCGGTGGGGTAGTCTCCGGTTAAAGGTGAAGAGCAAGAACCTGTTGCTTAATATTCAGTTTCATGTAGTCACTAATAAAAGGACTTATGTGTTATTGTTCTGGTTTATAAATAAAGTTTTATTCATCACCATGTACGTGTACGTATGATACCTTCATAATACAGGACAATTCCACAACACAAGTGCACAACCTAGTGGACACTAACAGATACAAACACAAGATTGCAGGATTGAAGTCCGTTCATAAAAACACATCAAATAAACAAAGCACAGATATTAAAATAGCACAGAGAACAAAATACATTTTGATCAACATGTGAAGTGTAAATAACGAGTAAAACTTGTAAAAATTGTTTGTGTGATTTGTACAGAATCTCTGGTGAGTTGAAAATAAATGTTACTCACGTCTTCATCCGCCATGATTTTCACTACAAACCAGCACACGAGAGAAGAGCTTTTATTATGAAGTAGATCACGTGATTCTGAGGGTTCATTAGTGCTGACCAATCACAGGCCGGGATGGAATTAGTCTCAGGTGAGATCAATCACAGACTGGAACA
>JAOUQU010330097.1:0-12726 GCA_028566735.1 Ammoglanis amapaensis
GCCTAATAAACATCTCAGTTCTAAAAAATTGGAATTTTCTGATTTTGTTTTGATGGGTCAGGCTTTAAAGGGTTAAACAATCCGACTTTTCAGACCCTCGGCGGGGGAGGGTGCACTGTGAGCCAGTGTGAGTGAATAGCCATTCCACCCACTAAAAGGCACGTTGTTTCATTTGATACACATATCGCTGCAGATTTTTTTATTCACTCTTTTTGGCATGAATATAATTCATCATGGTAGAACCTCTGCATTTACATTTAAACTGTTATATCCTCTCATATAAAGAAATAACATGTTTTTTTTACTTTCCAAGCGGTAATAAGCACCAGCATTCCTCAGTGACTGAGACTCTTTTATGTGTATTTAAGAGAGTTTGTGGTATGGTAGAACACTAGGGATCCTCCGCCACGTAGTGCTTTTTCCTACATTTGCAAGCATTTGCCAGTTTTAATGATTTTAGAACCCAGACATTATCCTGCTCTTCGTCACTGGCTCTTCCTGTGATTTACAGAAGGAGTCTTGCCAACTGAGTCCTTCCAAACCCACACTCACTGATCTGCTATTAAAATAAGGCACATGTTGGGAAACATATTTCTAGGTTTACTGAGGTAACCTTGGAGTGGGAGGGACTGGAAATGATGCTTTAGGCCCTGTTTACACACACACACAAGAACTATTTCTGTAATGATGGCACCATGATACAAAACATTCTGTCCATACAGGTCCGTGCAGCACCACTGTAGTATGTTTATCAGGCCAATTGGTGGCATCCTTGAGCGTGAGCGGGTGGTTTCTAAGGGTTCTGTCATGTTTGTTTTTTTGTTTGTACAGTGGAACCTTGATGTAAATGGGAGGAGCACTGGTCATTGTTGTTATTGTCCATCTAGACGCATGCCTGGAGATATGTGTGTGGATTTGGGTCTATATATGAAAATACAAGGTGCTAAATATGGACACTGTAAAAAATACTGTACAATAAACTGAAAAACTGTACAATTAAATATGTAAATGCTTCAATAAATCTGAAATGTAATAAATGTAAATATTAAACTTGCTGTATAAGTTCATAGTCTTTGCATATACAAGTCACATAAACCTTGTCTTCCACTTTATACGTCTTTTAAAATCAATTACTGTATAACTATTCAGCAGTCCTACTGTACACATTCCATATTTCTATTTCTACTGTATATATTCCATTCTTATAAAGATAAGCACTGGAAGGTAAATGTAATATAACTTTAAAATAAGCATAAACGACAAGAAGAATGCAATAAAAAAAGATGTTTAGCAGCTAGCAGGCTGTTTCTGAACTATCGTGGTTCTCTGGTGGAATATTAAACAATCAGGGCAGACATATGTTTTTTACAGATTTTGTTTGTCAAATCTGTTACATCAAGCTTCCACTGTATTATGGTTCAGTTCTCAGTTGACAGTAACTCTAGGGACAATGTCTTCTTTTTACTTCCTACAACACATCAAGTTGCCAACCACTTTTCCCCCATCCAGTAGTGGTCTTCATTCATTAGGACTTTAACGGCATCATTCACTGAGTTATTTTTGACATGTGGCCATATTTTACAAGATTTGAATTGTTTACATTGTAGAAGAGGCGTGGAGGTGATGTGAGGTGATCTACTTGTAGATCATATGTAGGCATGAGTATCAATGTCCCTCCTTTCCAGGGTAAGACTAGATGGGTGGGTGGACCAGAAGCTTCCATCACTTCCGGCAACATCTGGCAGCAATCAGAGAGGGAGGGATGAATAACTGGAGGAGGGAAAGGAGTTCAGCTCTCAGCCTAGATCTGTTACTAGCTCTAAACACAGGAATGTTATGAATCTGAACTTCGTCTTCGTCTAACGGCTTTTCCTTATCTGCCCACCCACACGGCATCGTTCAAATTTTGAAAATGAAACAGGAGATATATGAATGTCTTCTTCTAATAGAGTACTTTTATATTCGTATTCACGCTGTTGAGTAGGATCAGTGGAAGGGTTTCAATATGAAATGTGAGTGGGATTGTGCATAATCCTTAAAAAAGCAACATTTAATATAATGTTATGGCTAAAAAAGCAAGTATTCGCTTAACTGTATAGAGTTTCTAGTCTGAACTAATCTGGAACATCCAGAATTCTGTATTGAAAAGCATAGATTACTATATTAGAAGATTTGTTTCTCATTTGTTGTGACTATAAATGCAACCAAAAGTCTGCAAGAAATCTGAGATTTGGTTATATTTCAGTTACATAACTAGATACACTACTATAATAACAGATGTTAATATGAGCAAATACAGTATGTCTGCCAATATCAACTATAATAATTTGTTTTTTTTTTTGCTCGATACACAAGACATTACAATTACAAATATAGTTCATTGGACTTCCCTCCCCACATGCATCTGTGTGCCTTGGCTGCCCATGTCCATGTTGCTGGTTTCTTATTTATCCTTCCTTGGACCACTTGTAATAAATGTTGTGATCAGTGTCATCTAGATCTCACAAGTTGACCCTTGTCAATCTGGCCATTTATTCTGTTTCTAACACATTAACATTAACAATTTAATTTTCACTTGCTGCCTAATATACTCCACCAACTAACAGATGTTGTGATGAAGAGAAAATCAGTTTTCATCACTTCACCTGTTCATAATGTTATGCTCTGTTGGTGTGTAAATACAATACATTTTTATCTCTCCCAGTTAAAAATAGACAGTTATCTTTTCAAACATGTCTGAATAGGGTGTAATTGTCTGACACATGCCCCACAGACTTAGGGGAAAGTCATGCACTGCCCACGCGTTCCCGCCTTTGGTTACTAACCAGGGTCATACGTAGTGTCTTTTTAGTTTGGGCAGAAAATAGAAAGAGTCACATTTAAATGATCTCTGGGTCTGAAGTAAATAAATGAACATGTGATGACCTGTGACAGACAGATGCTCTGATTTCTTCCCATTGTTTCTGTTTGTACTACACTGGGGAAGAAGCATCATGGAGGAAGGAGATTATGTAGGAAATTTACACATTTTATAATAAATAGAGCTGTGCAGAAATGTTTTGAAGATCCTTATATTAAGTATTAATTTTATCTTGCATTTTCTCTCTGTTTATCAGGATGACGTAAAGGGTTGAAGACTGGATGAGAGACATACAGCAGAGATGAGTGTCACATCCTGGTTCCTGGTGAGCAGTGGGGGTACACGTCACCGGCTGCCTCGTGAGATGATTTTTGTGGGTCGTGATGACTGTGAGCTCATGCTACAGGTAAGCAGTTAAAGCTTAAGCACATCAGTGGAAGTTGTCTGTCTGTCTTTGTCTATCTATCTATTCATTTATACATCTATCCCTCCCTCCATCCATCCATCTATCCATTTATCCATCCCTCCATCCAAATATCCATCTATCTATTTATCTATCCATCCAGCCATTCATCCATCCATATATCTATACATATATCTATCCACCCACCCACCCATCCATCCATCTATCCATCAATCCATCCAATCATCCATCCATCCTTTTAACTATCCATCCATCTAATCATCCATCGATCCATCTAACCGCCCATCTATCCATCTAACTATCCATCCATCCAAGGGTTTATGTGGTTTGTTGAGTCTTTAACAACATATAAACAAACCAACTACACATAATTAATACATTAATTTGGTTTATCTGGTGTGCTTCTATTATTTTAGGTTGATTGGCGACAACAGGATGTAATACTCCAATCCTGTCAGCATTAAAACCTTTTTTTACCCTGGTCCACAAGTACAGTTGACTTAAAATATGATGGATTAGTGCTGCCGACCTAGGCAGTAGCGCTGGGTGTCTGGCAGACACAGAGGTGGAAGAGTTTGGATGTTAATTCTCCTTGCTGTAGCTGTGATACAAGAGCTAATGGTAAAGCAACTATTGGCAGGAAATAGGAAGTAAACATGAGACTGCACATGTGTCTAGGGGTGTTCAATATTCAGTAAAAATAATAAAAGATTCCTTTTGTTGTTGGCCAGTACGCTATTTCTACTTTGCTTTAATTTGTTTTTTTTGTTTGTTTGTTTATTGGGATTCTAACTAATTACACAAGTTTCATCTGTACACAGGTTATATTGAACATAGTCACAATTTTGTATCTCCAATTCACTTCACTTGCATGTTTTTGGACTGTGGGAGGCAACCGGAGCCGTAGGCACAGGAATAACACATATTCACCAAATAGAAAGGACCCGGAACCTTCCCATATAGGGCTTAAAACCCAGGACCTTCTTGCTGTGAGGTAACAGTGCTAGCCAATGTGTCACCTGCTTTTCTATAATAGCTATAATAAGCAAACAGCAAGAATAAAAGATGCTCTAATTGTTTACTAATTACACCTACACTGTATGTTTGTTTTTTAATGTCATGTTCTAAACTTCGGTTACATTGATGACAGAAAGCGGGTTGTTTGTTACACACGTTTCATCAGTACACAAGTCCATATTAATCACACTCATGGGCAATTTTGTGTATCCATCTTACCTCACTTGCATTGCTCTTGCTGTGAAGTGACTACTCACTTAGTCACCGTGCCACCCATTCATTGTATTTTGTATCAGCCCAGGTTATAGCCATGCATAAAATTCTGAGATATTTTGTATGTTGTTACCTAACCTGACTGGTAACTTGGCTGAGCAGTGACACTTGCCACCATGCCAGTGTTTTTTATTAATAGAAAGTGGGGTAAACAGCGCATGGGTTAATTTTAGATACTCTAAGAGGGCCGCATTATAAGAAGCATTGTGAGGTCGGTTCTAGTACTGTCTTTTGGTGCAAAATATTAATACTGTGTATATATAGTCTCTTTGGAACTATAACTAGAACTACTATTTTTGTAGTTTTTCGTAGATTTTCTGGACTTCTTTAAAGCTCAGATAGAACCTGATATTTTCGGGGATGGGATGATATGTAATTATACGGCAGTATTTAGTATTACAGTCACAATCATACTGGTCAGATGAGTTTGGTTGCTAGGATTTTTTCTTTTTTGGTATTTTAATTTAAAACACCAGTGTAAACCCACAGACAGGATCTGAACCGCTCGACCTGGGGATCGAACCCAGGACCTTCTTCCTGTGAGCATACAGTGCTTGTTTTTATTAGCAACATGAGGCTTGCTGTAGCTTAGTCATTTGGAATGTATAGACAAAGCTTACTTCTGTAACTTCTTTATCTTTTCTTATTATATGATTTTAGGACAAGCACACATTATGGTCAAGTTTAATAGGGGAGGACTTTTTTACCAATCTAATTCTCATATTGTTGATGCCTTTATAGTTGTATGATGCATGCTGTTTGTTATTTTTGTCTCCTACATTGATTCTTGTTGTTTCTAATCTCACACTACTAACTAAATAACAAAAATTCTGTTATTATTACTGTTATAATAATTGATTTTAAAGTATTCAAATTATTTTGAATCATTTGTTCTTGCAGTCTCGCAGTGTGGACAAACAGCATGCTGTTATAAACTACGAGTCAGCAAGTGACGAGCACAAAGTGAAGGATTTGGGGAGTCTTAACGGGGTAAGATTACACCAGTAAATAATAAGCCCTGTGTTACTATACCTAACTATCAATCCTAAAATGTGGACTTCACTTAACTGTATACATACAGATACTGTTGTCAAATAATGATCCGTTTCTATTTAAAATGTAAGTCATTTTTGTTTTTAAGACCCTTAATTCACAGTTGCTTTTGTAAGATGCTTCGGATAAAAGCGTCTGCTGAATGCTGAAAATCTAAATAGCTTTTCTTTATATTTACACACAAGTACAATTAGAAGATATTTTATTTCTATCAGTACTTTTCCTGCTGTTGCAGCGTTTTAGCATCATAAACAAGTTTTAAACAAGCTCTGATGATTTACCGTGACTATATTTTGCTATGTATTAGTCACTCGTGGTATTATTTTTACTGAGTCTCCTTCTGTCTGCAGCCAATATAGTATGACACAGTTCCTCAAACAGGAAGTCTGAACCACAGCTTTTCCTGTGGCGTCATGCTGTGGAATTCCGGTTGGAACAGGAAGCACTAAAGAGCTGAATTTATTCAGGTTTCTGGACCTGGTGTATGCACTATGGAGTTAGTCATACTGTATATCCCGGTTGTCCTTTAGTTAGCAATACGGGTGTGACGAAATCTCATGACCAATTATCTCGCGAGATTAAAACGTGACAATAATTCTGGTCAGACTTGAAAGATGGCTTTTACAATTCTTTGTTGGGAATCGATTCTTTTTATTCAGTTCAATAAAATGAATAAATTTGTGGCAAGTTTTATATTCACGCATTGTTTCTGTTAATAGTTAGATCTGCCTGCATAGTTCATACACAGTTGAGTCTCAAGAGATTCAAGGTACAGCCCAAATTGTTCACTTGCACATTTCAGGCACCATGTTTTAGTGCCTCCAAGATACACATGAAAGCTCATTAGACTGAAAGTACCCAGATGGTACAATTCAAAGTGTAAAACGATGGACAGTATAACACTGATGCTGTTTTGTACATTAAACTTGAGGGACCTTCAGCTAGTTAATTACGGCCATTCTCGAATCAGAAGTGGTATCATTAATAAAATTATACCTTAGAAAGGGGTAAATAAAAACATAACATGCAATATATAAACAAAAGCTGGTGGATATTTTGGCGGGCTAGAGAACTGAGATTTTTGAATTTGGGACAGTACTCTTACATGAAGTTGTGTTCTAAGATGTAAGTGCTAGGTACGCACTACATTTTCTTAAAAATATATTCAAATCTTGTGAACCAAACACAGTGTCTCATCTCGTCACACCCCTACTTAGCAAGTAGATGTCATGTATCTCTAGCCAAGTATTTATGGAAGACTGTGATGGAGTTGTGACTCAGACTCACACACTCCACCTTCCTGATTATATCGTACAGAACTGTTTTTAATTTATCCACTTCGAGATAAGTAATAAGATAAAAAAAGACTCAAACAGGAAACTACGCTCGGCTGTTGTGAAAGTGCTTTGTCAGTGCAAATTCCTCTCCTGCTGCTTATCCAGGGAGATTCTGACATCTGAAACCAATCTCACACACACACACACACACACACACGGTAAAGGGTTTATGAGGTCGTGCCCTATGTGACAGTGGGTTTAGGTTTGTAAACGCTGTGTAGAAGGAGTGGCCATTTGGATTCAACAATGCTACTGCTGAAGGACTCAAACACATCTCAACAACATAATAACGTTTTACTGATACACCGTAGATTTTAACTCGTCTGAAAATACAGAGACACTGATATAGTTCTATTTAAATCTAATTTTAAACTAAGCCTTGGCATAACTGTGGTTTTGGAGCAGAGACAAATATGAGTTTCTTAGAATCCATGGTGAATTTGAATTAAGACAAACGTTTGATTTGTTTTCAGACGTTTGTGAATGATGTACGAATCCAGGAGCAAATGTATATCACTCTGAAGATTGATGATAAACTACGGTTTGGATACGATATCCTTTCTCAAGCTTCTATCGATGCCGTACTATATTAGAGTCTGTGTTTCTTTGTATGCCATTTTTCTACAGCTCGTCTTTTCTTGTCCTTCAGCTTTGTGTGTGTGTTTGTTTTTGACTTCACTCATGAATAAGTTATTCTTCTCCCTTAACCTGTCTTACATACTAACTTGTTCACTGTGGTGCGCGGAGAACTACATGTTCCAGAGGAAGCACTAAAGGTAGTATATATTTATTCATATGAATTTCTATATATATTATTTTTAAGCAATTGTATTTAAATGTTTTAAAGAAATGTTTTTCATAAAAGTGTCAATATTCTAAATAACAATATAATCTAAACGTTTGCATCCGATCGTGATGTAGGAATGTTATGAAGTTTATTTACCTAATTTTGCTTTATAACTGTAAACAGTACATACAATTATGTACACTATAGAGCACACTAGCCTACTGTTGCTGAGAATTTCGGTATCATTTATAATTAATTCATTTATATTTAATTCATTTATACTTCACATAATTCAGATAAGGGATGTGAGGCAACATAAAACATCTGAACTGTGTTGGCAGGCTGAACCAACAAGAACTTGAACTAAATTCTGCACAATATTCATTTTCTCTCCCACTGTAAAAAGTGGTCAATTATATATTTTGATAAGCTGCAAGTGGTAATAATAAGTTTAAAAATGTTCTGTAATTTTTTTTTTAATTTATGAATTGGGGTGGAGATCAAAAAGGAAATGAATCTTCTGGGAATAATTAGTTTTATAAAATAAACAATCATTACATTTCTCTTTCATTTATTTTAAACGTGTTAATCTTCACAAGTACTTAAATGGTGTTTTGCAGTATGTTAAACATAAGCAATATGTTAACACAAAAAGCAATAATGCCTGACATACTGCGGGCCAGACAGGGATGCCCAAAGGGCTGTTTGTAGCCCGTGGGCCGTAAAATGCCCAGGACTGATTCAGATAACATTATAAGCTTATAAGCTAATGTCCACACACATTTGTTATACACACAGTTCCAATACTGCTGCAATATACATTGGAATACAAAATACAAGGACTACCAAAGAAGGATGGGCCCTGTTGAGCCTAGTTCCTCTCAAGGTTTCTTCCTGTCATTTTTAGGGAGTTTTTCCTTGTCACAGTCGCCCTCGGCTTGCTCAACAGGGGTTTCTGTTTGTCCTGCTTTTTGTAAAGTTGCTTTAAGACTGTCTACTGGAAAAAGCGCTATAAAAATAAAGTTGACTTGACTTGTTTCAAGATCAGGCTCGGTGATGTTAGATAAGACTAGGAACATTAAGATGTATACTAACAGGTATTTTATAGATAATTTCACTGATTATTAGTTACATAAAGTTCACAAAATGTTGTAGTTTTTTATTTTTACATTCGCTATAAATACCATATTGAGTATAAATACCATATTAAGTTAACAAGTCTGGATATTGGAATTCCATATATTTACATATCACGTTTTCCATTGTCTTAAAGCATGAAAAGTTTACCAGTCAGCTCCAGCTGGGACAGAAAGCAGTGGGCACAGACTCACCGAACCCAGCCAAGTCTTCCACAACCACAGTCGCAGCTGCTGAGAGTAAAAGTGCTGTGGCCAAAGCTGCAGAGCCTGTAATCGAGATTCATGTCAAATCGACAGAAACCAGCAAAACAGACGAAAAGATGCTAGGTAATGCCCTGACCAATACCTATCTTACATTTCTTTACAGATACTATTTAGAATATCTATTAGATTGTGTTACTTAAGATTAAACTAACTGGACACCTGTCTAGCAGTAATACTGCACTTTAGCGTAATGGACTGTTACGTGTTGCTTTATTTGGGTCTTTAACTTGAGATGTTTATGAAGTTGTTCTTATGAAGTCTTGTGTTTGTAACGATCCTGAGAACTTTTAGGCATTTAAATGTTTGTTGGGTGTGTTTGTGGCATGTCTGAGGGGAACGGTGTGATTCTTTTAACTCCAAGTGTGCTAGTGTTGTGTGACCACTGTAGCATCTGTATAGAACTACACTGGTGAGGGATATTTTATGTGATTTGTTTCCAGTCAGATAATCACATTCTGTTAGTGTCACTAGTTACTGTAATTATGTAGGGAGGGGGAATATCAATTACTACTGAAACTAATTAAAAGATCTTTGTTTTTATTCATAGTTTCATTATTTCATGTGTACGTAGAATAAAACATATATGAAAATAATCCAACGGAACAATGGGGCTTGATGCTTGATATATGAATGTGTTTGAATGCTGACCTCACATATGAACTTTAAAGATTTTTCAATTACATAGAGAACACAGACAGTTTCATCCATGCTTATGCAACCGAAATTACGGCTTAGTATCACTACATGAAGTTATGAAAAAGTTAAAGCTTGGTAGAAGGACCAAACTATGTCATAATCGCACACCCTAACTGAAAAGGCTACTTTCTCTCACCACCCCCTCATGACGAAAAGTGTGAACCGGCGGTCCCCTCAAAAGCTGACATTAGAAAGGACCATAAGACATGGCCAACGTGTCAACCATCTTGGCCATAACAGTGGAAGTAGCCTAAACAACCAGCTAAATTTAGTTATGAAGGAGTTTATCCCTGCCACAATCACCCTAGGCTTTCTTATCCGGGGGGGTCACATATGGTGGATCCAAAACCGTGTAAATTGCTTAGTGACAATTAAGGACCCGACCAGACATGCCTTACCATGTCAGACATCAGCCTTCACGCTTACACATAATACTTTAAGGAACTTTTGGGGTCCGGCTTTAATCTCTACCATATGGAGCCACCAAGAACCTAATTTCTCTAGATCGCCCTCTTTTGACGAATCTCACTTGAGCGTGGTCAGCAGGCCACCAACTGGCCTGTAGACAAATAGTGTATATTATAGTATAGCTATTGTTTTAAAATTTTAGAGTTAAAATTAAGAGACGATATGTGTTTATGGTTTATTATATAATGACCCTTGAATGTTTTGAATGGAGCACATCTGATTGTTTGATGTCACTTTGTCCTGGCAGGTGTGAGAACAGATGTTTTAAGCACAAGTGTGATGCATTAGAAGTGTGAAGCACTTACGATCACAGTGAAAAACAATTATCATACAGACCCTTCCTGTGTGCAATATTAATAACACCATTCACCAATAAACCACCAAAACAAAACAGCAGCAAACAAGATGATCTAACATGGCATTTATAAATCTCAAGCTAAATCTCACCATTTAGCAAAAGCAACACCTACATGTGTTGCTTTTGAACCAGGGGTTTATATTTAACTCTATATAATTATGTTGCATGGCTGAAACAAGTGTTGGGTGGGTAATTATAGGTCATTGACAGACCCCCACACCCATAGCTGTATTTTATTGAAAAGAATAGCAAGTGCGGTTGGATATCACTTTGCCACCTGGTTATTTAATCTTGTTAACTATCAGTGCGCATCCCAGTGCCCCAACACACTGATTGCACTGCTCACGAGTCAACAAACTGTTTTATAGAACACTGACCCACTGAAAAACTGCAGCTATATTCAGCATCGGTACTGATAATAAACATCAGTTTCCTCCATCTATTCCTATTAGAAGTTTTCACAGTGGATTCATCATCCTCTGCATGTTCTCCCTCACCACATCCATAAACCTCCTTATTGCTCTTCCACTACAATAAGCTGATGGCTCTTATACCTTATCAGCACATGCCCAAACCATCTAAATCTCTCCTTTCTTTCCACCATCACACTTTACCCCCTGTTTCATGCTGCAGATTCCAACTGTGAAGATGTTCTGGCATCTCAGGTAGGATAGGAAAGAAAGATTTCCAAGTTCAGTAAGACATTTTCTTAGCTCAAGAGAGCAATCATAGCACCATATACCATTGTACTTAATGTTTCTGTTGCCTGAACGAACTCTTTACCACACAATGGTTGTTTGCAATTATACATGGGTTTGTCCACAGTGCCTTGTGCATAGTTATTTATCTTGTACTATTATGAATAAAAAAAACTGTAATCATGTTGATAAAATTTGGGCCAGTATATTTGGCCCGTTTCTGGGCAGTCATTTAAAAAGACTCAAAGCCGACACAGGCTGCCAGCACTGAGCCAAATGTGGCAGACATAGCTAACAGGAGCTGCACGGGAAGTGGACCCGAATAACGAGGCTAACTGGGATATAGTCACCCCCATTACACCTCAAACTCATCTTTGAATTTAGGCTTCATATAGTGTAACTCCATTAAAGAAGGTTTGGGGCAGTCCTCGTTTTACTTTAGATGTGTTTGTGAACGAATAATACATGCAAATGAGTTGGATTTGGTGTGTGCATGTGTTTGCGTGTGGTTTGGGAAAAATTCTATCCAAGTTACCCAGTGAAATGGTTTGATTGACAGCTATGAGTAAGCAGCACATCCGGTATATGGTTCCTAGCCTGGGTTCTACCCTTTTCAATGTGTCTGCTTTTATTTATTTATTAATTTTTTATAAAATGTTCATTTGTGTTGTACTTCTCTGCCACCATAGTTTTCCCATTTTGAATGAGTATATTAGTACATGAGGGGTTAATAATAAGGTGAACATAAGTGTTTTCTTTGTAGGGGACACTGCAGCCCTGCACAGAGGAACACCATTGTATGGACAGCCATCTTGGTGGGGAGACGGTGATGCTGATGATGAGAACTCATTCAAGCAAGAAAGTAAAATGGCAGGAAAGAAACAGGAGCCTTCTGGGACTGGTGAGGCCTGAGTTTTATACTTCCACTGTTATTCCTTTCACAAGTTCCTACTGTGATATGAGAATTATTACGTTTTTCATCACAGAACATGATTAATGAAATACTTAAACGTAAGTTACTATTTTCGGTTTTAGTGTATGTCCAGTCTTTCACTTCTGAATAATTTTACTATAAATATTTTACTGTTTTGGAGGAAAGTGGGTTGGTGAGTTTGGGGTATGTAGGTAGGTAATTACTTTATTGATCCAGAGGGAAAGTACTGTCCTCCTGTAGTTCAGTAACAAAATAACTAAAACAAATACACAGCATGTAAGAATAGCAACAATGTACATGTAAATAAAATACAGTCTGCGAAGAAGTTGAGAAAATTCTGCATCTGGCATCAGAATATAAGCAGTAGTGTATGTACTCCTGTAAACAATACATGCAGATGTATAAGTAGAAACTGGAA
>JAOUQU010330204.1:0-23189 GCA_028566735.1 Ammoglanis amapaensis
CGATTAATTTGCGATTAATTAATTACAGACCCTGTAATTAACTCGATTAAAATTTTTAATCGAGTCCCACCACTAATTAAAATTAATTTATCTATTTATTTTTATGTTGTCAATTTTGCTTTTGATGTTAAGATTAAATATTTAGTTTAATTATGAACTATGCTTTTCTTATTTGTAGACAGGAGACAATTTCCTGGTGAAGAAAGCATGAAAGACATTAAGCATAAATGGGCTTATGTGGATCGTCAGCAGAAGAACACTCATGATGGCCCCATAGTCTGTCTAGACTCAGACTCGCAGTGTGATAACCTACTCGTCTCTACAGATGGAGATCGCAAAATGTTTTGCTGTGCAATATGTGGTCAGGAATTTTCCAGCTCAAGAGGTTTTTATAACCACCAGCTTAAGCACCGCAATTCAGCCAATAATCAGGAGTTTGTCTTAGATTCTAGTGAAAGCCTTGCAAAACAGAGGATTTATGAGTGCAGTGACTGTGGTAAGACATATCGATCACTTGGCCAATGCCTTAATCATCAGCGTTTACACAAGCAGGCATCAAAGTCTGTTTTTCATGATTTGGCCCATTTAAAGAAAAAGTCTTTTCAGTGCCCCACCTGTGGCCGATGTTACTCTCGAGCATCAGCACTTGATGCCCATCGGCATTGCCATGAGGTAAAGCTTGTTAAGTCAAAAAACAGTGAAATTGATATTGCAGTTAAAGCTGAACGCACAGCTACCCCACTTAGTGAGAAAGCAGAGAAAACCCAGAAAAAGCTTATTGAGTGTGCTTGCGGCAAAGCTTTCCGTACGATGGGTGGTCTTTCTTCACATCGAAGATTCTCATCTAGCTGTTCAGTCAACCCGAGTAAAGTTCAAACCAAACCTTCATTTGATTGCTCACAATGTGGAAAAAGCTTTGATAGTGCTTTAGCTCTAACTTCTCATGAACGATGGCACAAACGGAAACTAAGCAATGGGAAGGAGTTTAGATGTGAGGATTGTGGCAAATGTTTTACCTCTTTAACATTCTACAACAAGCACCAGAGATTAGCTCATAGTCAAGAGATGGCTGCCAAGAATTTTTTGAACCAAGTCCATCAGCTTCAAAAAAAGGCATTCGAATGTCAAAAATGTGGCTGTCGGTTTTCACGAGAGTCTGCTCTTCAATCACATTTGCTTTGTCATATTGATGTTTTTAAAGAGATTTTAGATGGAGGCTCTAAAGCAGCCCCCACTAATCAATCGGTCCGGTCAAATCAGCGGCACCAGGACAACTCTTCTGATAGTAGGGCCTCATCTGATTCTGAAAGCAACGGCATTGATAATCCTTGGACGAAAAGGTTCCCTAGTAATTTAACTCTTACTAAACATCAGGATGCAAGTGGTGCTCTCAAGCAAAAGAAAATGATGCAATTTGTCATAGAAGCCAATTCTGATGGGGGAACAAATCAAAAATCAGAACTTGAATTGGTCTGTGAATCAGACCAAGAAGAAAAACAAGATGATACTTTTTCACACTCAGACCTGGATGTAAAAATTATAGAAATAGACTACAACAGGATAACGGAAGGCAGGGCAAATGGGGAAATGGACCAGAGCAATTATCACAATTCAGAAAAGTATGTGTGTCCAATTTGTAAACGAATATTTGTTAAAAAAACGTCTTTGCGTGCTCATATGTTGTGGCATAAAAGAACGCAGAAGAAGAGTAAAGTTTGCTATCCGAATCCTGGCAAAACGGAAACACTGAGCTGTAAGATCTGTGGGCATGAAAGTTTTAGTAAGAGTGAATATTACTTCCATCTTGGAAAACACGAAGACCGTACACCCTATAAATCCATTGCCTATCAGCTAGCTAATCTGCAGAAGAACAATTTCAAAACAATGCAGTTTTCTCGTCATTCGGCTACGCATTCGAACCAGCAGGTTCACAATAATAAGAAACCTTACGAATGCTTGCAGTGTGATAAAAGCTATTCAAACATCAATACTCTTCAAAACCATCAGAGATCTTGCACTGGCAAAACAACTGTCTCCGGAGAAGATAATAAGATGCAGAAATTTAATCCAAGCAAAACACTTTTGGGTCCTAAAGTTCATCACTGTAAAAAGTGCGGAAAAGGATTCTGGTCTATTGGAGCCTTCTTTAATCATAAACAGTATCACCCACAATGTGCAGACATTATTTCAGACAGCTCCAAAGAATCTGGAAATAAATCAGTAAAAAGTAAGACCAAAGCTCGGAAAAAAATAATGCGTAAAAAACATAGAGGCCATTACAACATTTCCTCAAGGACACTATACAAGTGTGGGATTTGTGATAAATCATACAGAGTGATAGCCTGCTTTCTTAAACATCAGCGTTCACATAAAGCCATACCTGCCAAAAAGTCATTTGATTATCAGCTAAAAGATTTAAAACACAATTCACATAGTTGTTCTGAATGTGGCAAACTTTTTTCACGTGCAATGGCACTTCAGTTCCATATGAGAAGCCATGTCTCTAAAACTAAGCTTGCAAAAAAGAAGTCAACTCCTGAACTTCAGTGCCAGGCCTGTCTAGTTGTTTTCACTTCTGATTCAGCTTTACAAATTCATCAGAAACATTGCTCCAAACTAGAAATGAATACCACAGAACCAATGCAAAAGACTCATGAGGATAATAATGCACCCCAAGAAAATACTGATGTTGAAAGTTTGGTTGTTGATGTTTCGTCTGAGTTAAGTCATAAATGTGATGAGTGTGACAAAAGCTTTTCAGCTATTGCAGCCCTTAATGATCATAAAAAAATGTATCACCAAGGCACACTTTCTGCAGACCAACCAAACAGGGATGAGTTTTATTGTTCAGAATGTGGCCGAAAGTTCTCCACAAATTCTGCTCTGGGTACGCACAGACGATGGCACAAAGACAAAATATTGGCAAGATTTTTATTAAAGAACAGTAAAATTTTTAAGAGGAGCATAGAAGACGGTGGACCTTTTTTATGCAACATATGTGGAAAGGGATTCTTCTATTTATGTGTTCTGCGTCGACACCAGAAATATCATCCACCCCTTGAAAACCAGGCTGATTCCCAACCTACATCAAAAACAACTGAGCTCAAGGGTAGTTCATCTCTGAATCCAATAATTTGTGCAATATGTGACAAGTCTTTCTCAAATGTTTCACTTTTGGGGTCCCATTATGCCTTGTTTCATTCCGAAACATCTGCGCCTAACAGTGCTAAAAAGCAAGAAGTAGATACTGAAAAAGTGACTGATCAGCCTATACAACCCCCAAGTCCAAACATAGTTGAAACCAAAACAGCTGCCAGGGATGAGCCTAATGTAAATGATCATGGTTTTGATCCGTACAAATCAGAGATGCCCAAGAGAGGCAGAGGAAGGCCACCAGCAAGTGCAACCAGTGGCATGAAACCTTTTCCTTGCCCAGCATGTGACAAGAGCTATAACTCTCTGGCATCGTTTCAGCACCATAAACGGTCTACATGTGCCGCAAAAACTAAAGTCAGAAAACCACAAGTGGTGGAGGAGCCTCCACTGTCTACCAAGTGCATCTTTAAATGTGATCACTGTGGCAAAGCATTTTCAAGTGAAGAGCAGCTTCATGTCCATAAGGAGGCAGCAAAAAATCGTCCACACTCGTGTTCGCTCTGCTGCCGTAGCTACTGGACTGAAGCTCAGCTACGGGAGCATCTCATCTGGCATGATAAAGTACGCTGGCGTCTTCCGACTGAAGTCCGTTATCGCGCTAGCTTGGTGCCACAGGCAAAGTCGCCCTTAGCCAGTACTAGTCTGAAGTCTGACAACAAACTAAAATGTCAGCAGTGTGGTAAAATGTGTCTGTCTGCCCAGGTGTTAGAGGAGCACCAGGCCTTGCATAATAGTGGCAAATCTTACAGTTGTTCTCTCTGTCCAAAGACTTTTGTTGAGATCAAAGATCTCATCGATCACCACCAAGACTGTTTGGGCGATAAACAGTTAGAAGTCACCCCAGTGACCGTCTCCCCTGAGGATTCAGAGAGCCTGGCTTGTATCGAGTGTGGTGCTTTTTTTAGTCAAGAGTCAGACTTGCATCAGCATTACATCGATCATGCACGTGGAGTGGTGTAAAAT
Source organism: Ammoglanis amapaensis (assembly GCA_028566735.1). Classification (NCBI taxonomy): domain Eukaryota; kingdom Metazoa; phylum Chordata; class Actinopteri; order Siluriformes; family Trichomycteridae; genus Ammoglanis; species Ammoglanis amapaensis. The sequence continues at coordinate 4,120 of JAOUQU010330204.1, forward strand.
CTTTATGTAAATGAATCCCAATTACTCGTAAATGTTGTACATTTTGATTGAAGTTCTGGATGTCTGTTGCGTTTGTCACATTAATACTAATCGTAAAGTTTAATCGGGGTCCATCTTGGAACATTGTATGTTACTAAAAGGGTTGTCCAGTAGCATCTGGCTTCCTTAGAAGTTAGAAGTAAAAAAACAAACAATAACATTTCTAATTGCATTTTTAAAAACACATTAATTGGCTAGTGTTAAGAATAGGAAGTGTTTAAATTGTTCCCTTTTTGCAATGCTGCATACACACATAGCACAGGGTATTAAATAAAGGCCAATACTAGTTTTAAAGCTCGTCATAGTGCATACATTTATTATTAATTCTTATAATTCATTTGTACTAATAAATCAAAGTTCAAGTGACTTACATCATTTTACACTGATCTGGCATAACATTATGACCATCTTCCTAATATTGGTCGCATTTAGCTCAGCACCAAACTGTGATGCACTGTGTATTTTGACACCCATTTTTTAGGATGCAGCATTAACAGTTTCAGCATGTTGAGTTACAGTATTTCATCTGTGAATCACATGCTCCCCAAATGCTTCAATGAACCATGGATGATCTTTTCTTTCCACGGTTGTTTTTTTGGACCACTTTGAATAGATACTGATCACTCCAGAAAGGGTACACCCTGCAAATCCTGAAGTTTCATTGATGTTCAGACCTAGTCGCCTAGATCTCACTATTAGACCATTGTCAATATGGCTCAAATATTTGTACATTTTTTTCCTGATTCTAGAACATTAATTTTCCAAACTTGTTGTTGAATATATCCCACCCACTAACTGACTGACAGTGGTCATATTATGTCTGATGGTTTAAAGAAGGATCAAAAGAATTTGTTGAACCAATATTGTTTGTTTATTTTTTTTTCAGTTGGTCTGAATATGATTGAACAATATCAATTAGAAATTCTACTCCAGATACTCAGTTTTTACACTATTAGAACACATTTTATTCAAACTGTGTAGGAAAGAATGTATTAATTATATTATGGAATGTGCCCCTGTTGTACAGATGTATAGTATATATTTATAGTGAATTCTGTGATCCCTAATACCTCAAGTACTAGAAGTTCCACCAATAAGTATGATGACTAAGTAAGGTATGCCATTCTAATAAATGTATTTTGTTTGTATCGTAGATGACATAGGTTTTCTCTGAAGACTCAAACTTTGACTGGTGTTGTCCCTGTTGACATATAGATGACAATTTATTTTGGCCCTCATTCAGGCTTAAAATATTTAATTAATTATTTTATAACTCCAGTAACTTGGGTACAAACAACACCTTTAACAAAAATTGGCCCGTTTGGCCCTTTCATTGGCTATGAATCATTCTATAATTATTAATTAGTTTATATTTTATATTATTTAATATTACTCATTGTGAAGACATTGTAAGATGTGTTTTGATCTTGGTTTGTAAAATGTTTTGCTATCCACAGACCAAGGACATGGGAATTTTCCATGTGGTTGATTATCTATGAATTAACCTTTTTCCCGTTGGCTGATTGTTGACCGATTATTTGTAACAAACGATTGCTTGTTTAATAAAACAAATTCAATATCCACACACAATCCCAATATATCTGTACATTTTTCTATGCGATTCTGTTTGTAATGGTAAAGTTTTTGGTAAAAAAATGTTTTTTGTTCATTGGTTTTTGTTCATAGCTGCATCTAACGATAGCACATAAGCATCTCGCTTGTGGTTTTGTGTGGTTTTTTTTACTTATTTATATGAGTAAATGGTTAAGAAGACACTATACTAAACTTATATTTTTTGTTATGATACATAATTGCTAAATTTAATAGGAGGGTTAAATTAATGATTTATGATACATGAATGCAAAAAGACGTATTTATAGATGTCCAATCACAATGGCACTTGGGATTCAGAATGCACATTTGTTTAAATTGGTTTTGTATAATTTTGTATATCTTAAACTAACTACATATGCTAATGTAAACTAAAATGTGCTCACTGTTCTTTAGTGTGTGGTCATTAAAACTACCTATAAACTAACTAAAACTACCTTTCTGTTCTAAATAAAAGCTAAAACGTCTTTACGTTTGACGATTCATATTGTCATGACAAAATTCATATCGAATAAGCAATTAAAGATAGTGTTGGTTATTAATTGTTATTATTAATTATTAGCCTCTAGCAACCTTTTATGACAAATGCAATTTCATTTCAACTGTCAGATCACCCATTTGGTTCTTGTGCATTGTTATCAAAAGTGATTTAGGTTTAGGAGAATACACAATGAAATTAGGACATGCACATCCCTGAAAAACTTGAAATCAAAATTGCCAAACATTTGATTTAGCAGTGTTGCAGGGTTTTGAGTTCCTCCACACTGGGATACAGTCACGACACGAACAGCTTTACCATTCAATATGAATCTTTGCATTTAAACACAGTACAGTCAGATGTTGAGTTATCTCTAAATCATCTACACTTGATAAACAAATTTTCATACAAGTTTTCTATACAATGTGTTTAATATTTGGTAAAGTTAACATTAATAATAGATTTTGTTCATTTATTTAAAAATATTTGCAGAAGTGGCTGTTTTTGAGTTGGCTATATTAAACTGCTTTGTGTGTTTTACCTTGAATTAATCATGTCTTTGAAAAGTCTTGATAAGTAGAGTTTAGACAGTTGGCAAGTTTCAGGTTTGTGCTATTTTGCTCACAGTTAGTGATTGTGGGAGTGGATGCTCAGATGATGTCAGAGATAGTTATTTAAACTTTTTTTCTATTTTTAAAATACCATTTCGGTTTTGATCTTTTGGGTGATGATGTGGACTGCAATTGTGTTGCTGTTACTGGCTATTGGTGAGTAGAACTATACAGAATTTGAGTTTAGTATTCTTGTGATTTTTTTTATGGGATAATATTTCTACTGAGTCATGCTAATGCGGTACAATATGTACAAGATAATCACTGTCAATAATTGAGACATACATTTATTACACCCTGCACATAGAAATCTGTAAACGCATTATAAATTTGCAGACACATATACACAACATTAAATATGTTTGTGTGTATGTATGTGTGTGTGTGTATATGTATATATATATAAAGGTTGAATTCTCCCGGGTAAGTTTACTCGCGGTGCTTTGGTTTTTTCTCACAATACTAAAACATGCAGGTAAGGCCAATTGTGATTGATTATTTCCTAAATGTTTGTGAAACAGATCTCAGCACAGCTGATGATGACAAAATCATTGGTGGGTATGAATGTCCAATTCACTCACAGCCCTGGCAGGTCTATCTAACCTATGATGATGGTGAGCGCTGGTGTGGTGCATCCCTAATCAACAGTAGATGGGCTGTGTCTGCTGCTCACTGTTATATGTCGTAGGTATCTTATTTTGTCTTCTGATTGTTGAAACTGTAACACCGGTCACTGCATCCTTAAATCTACAGAAATAGATAAATTTAATAACAAGGTCCCTATTATGGCACCCATATTTCTCACATTAAAATGTAATTAATCAAATAGTTATTTTAATGTTGAAGTAATATTTCCAGGAATGTGAACCATGAATGATATTATTTCCTCCGGAAAGCTCCAATTCCCTGTAATGTAATCTACTGTATGGAATCCTGTAGAAAAAATAAATTACTTGAAATTGAATGGAAGATTTAATAAATAAATAAATCAATGTTTGTTAAAATCTACATCAAAAATTGAAACACAAGTACAATGCATTTGCAAAATGTACATTGACATTGCCGAAGATATTGAGTTAAGGTTGCCCAATTTTATTGAACTTAAAAGTTTTATATACTAATTATTATTTGATTTTAAATACAAATCTATTTTAATGAAAGCATTAGGAGTATCTAGTATGAAATACTTAAATTCTAAACCCTTTAGTTTTGTGTGTGTGTATATGCATATACATTACAAAATGTTTTTAAACTAGGCAATTCTTAAATAATGTATGTCCATTTGGTTTATATAAATATTTTGGATTTAAAGGGCTGATCGTCTTGCTCTTCATCTGGGGGAGCACCACATATTCAGCGATGAGGGGACAGAGCAGAGGATTTGGGCAGAGAAAGTAATACCTCACCCTAACTATAATTCAGTCACTTATGATAATGACTTTATGCTGATCAAATTAAGCGAACCTGCAGTCTTTAATGAGTTTGTGCAGCCAATTCTTCTTGCATCCAAGTGTTCAGTAACAGGACAGCAGTGCTTGGTCTCTGGATGGGGAAACACAGGAGGTGAGTCAATATAAACACTCTAAATCTAGTAAGGTATGAGAGGAACATACATTTGTTACTAATGTATCAGCATATCAGTACATACACAGAACTGTAAAAATAGAACAATTCATTTTGTTAAACCCATATTTATAATTTCTGGCTGGCTTTTCAAGCAAAGCAGTCTAAAACTGAGGCTGGGCTCCAGGCATTGGATTGGACTCTACAACAATATAGGTGGGGAGTTACACCTGGTGTAACATGGGCATGAAACTCAGAAACAATACAGTTCGTGTTGATGTGATTCAATACCAGTGCCTCTTAACTGACATATTTTATACCTAATCTTTTCCAGAGAACTATGCATCCAGGCTACAGTGTTTAAATTTGCCTGTTATTGCACACTCAACATGCCAGAGTGCTTATGGATCCCAAATTACAGATAACATGTTCTGTGCAGGGTACATGGAAGGGGGAAAAGACTCATGTCAGGTGAAATACATTTGCAGTGATGTTAACTGTTAAAATATAGTAGTTAAAAGTGTATATTTATATATACAGTGCCTTGCAAAATTATTTGGCCCCCTTGCACATCTTCATTTGTATCTTCACATAAAGATACAAAATTGTAAGTTTTTTGTGAAGAATCAACTTTTATGGAAAAGTGGCAAGGAGAGAGCTATTTCTCAAAGATATCCATAAAAGTCTCGTTTAAGGTTTGCTACAAGCCACCTAGGAGACACACCAAATGTGTATGAGGGTGTTTTGGTCAGATAAGACCAAAATCGAACTTTTTGGCCTCAACGCAAAACGTTTACGTTTGCCGTAAAAGCACCACATCTCATCACCCTGAACACAACATCCCCATGGTTAAACATGGTGGTGACAGCTTCATGGATTGGGCCTGCTTGTCTTTAACAGGGACAGGGAAGACGGTTAAAATTGATTGGAAGATGGATGGAGCCAAATACAGGACCATTCTGGAAGAAAAACTGTTGGAGTCTACAAAAGTTCTGAGACGGGGATGAAGATTTATCTTCCAACAAGACATTGATCCAGAACATAAAGCAAAATCTACAATGGAATGGTTCACAAGTAAACTTATCCAGGCGTTAGAAGTTCAGACCTGAATCCAATCGAGAATCTGTGGAAAGAGCTGATAGCTGTTGTTCACAAACACTTTCCATTGAACCTTACTGAGCTTGAGCTGTTTTGCAACGAAGAATGGGCAAAAATTTCGGTCTCTCAATGTGCAAAACTAATTTCATTTCTAAAAAAGTTTAAAATAGCCAATGAATTTTGTTCCACTTGACGATTGTGTCCTACTCGTTGATTTTTTTACAAAAAATAAAAAAATTAATAATGTATTGCAAGGAACTGTGTGTGTGTATTTATGTTTAGTATGCCTTTGCAATAATGTCTAAAAAGCTTGGATGTGCACTAAAAGTTGAAAAAGAAAATTTAAAAGTTGTTGGTATTGTACTACAATAGTTAATGATGCTCTTTTTATTTGCTTCTTTCTTAGGGTGACTCAGGTGGTCCTGTGGTATGTGACGGAAAGCTGCAGGGTGTTGTATCATGGGGGTATGGATGTGCTGAGCCTGGCTTTCCTGGCGTTTACGCTGAAGTCTGTCGCTACAATAACTGGGTTGATACTATTCTAGCTAACAACTAAAATGAAAATTTAATCTTTTGTAGTCTGGTGTTTTATATTTTTTACTCATACATTACAATATAATTACTTTCCTAAGGTAAAAATGGTCAAACAATTATGATAACCCTCTTAACAACAATAATAGATACATTTAAATTAAATATATTTTAGTTTATGTTTATTCAGATAGTCCTAACATGCTCATGCTCAGCTATGTTTGTTCGCTAAAAAACAACACCGGATTCAGAGTGATTTTCATTTCTGGCCACAGTAGGATTTGTCTTCTCTGGATCTGATAAACATTTTTTCCTCTGTAAATTTAGGAGAATTTCATGTATCAAAGCTGTATCACAATAAAAAAACCTAAATGTTGAGGTAAAGTAACATAGGAGGAACAGTTCAACAGTAAATCAAATATATATGTACATGTATACAGTTTTTACAGCATCCAAAACCATCCATCCATTCATGGGCCACAAGCAAATACACTAAACACCTGAACATGCCATTTTGTTGCAGAGTACAGAGACAAACACACACAAGACAATTTCATTATCTTTAATTAATTTGACTATATGGGCTTTATGACCCAGAGGAAACCCATGCAGACACAAGGAGAACATGCAAACTCCACACTAAAGAAATATATTTGTGCTTTTGAACTTTTCATTGTCTACTTTCATCTTCTGGAGAAATATAAAAGAATAGAGACAAAAAAATGTATGCAGCTCACTGGTAAGCGTCACTATAATGAGCTATTTTTGAAACAGGCCCGTGGGTGACTCATGAGGTCCTTTCGGGCGACCTGGTGCACGTTGGTGACCCTAATTTTAACAATGGTCATACAATTCAGTCAGATTGTCATGAAAAAGGGACCAGTGTTAAACAGAATTCCGACTTTGCAGCAAAATCCTAAATTATACTCCCTCCAATATCATCAACATATGATACTCGCAATTCCGTTTATTTCGAAGTAATCCGTAAAAACCAGCTGCTCAAAACACATATTTTTTCCTGGATGACCAGCTGGTCTTGAGCAAAAGTTTCAGCAGGGTCATGACAAATAAGGACATATATAAACACTTAGTGTTAATGGAACAAACATTTACAAAACACATGCATATATAAAGCAATAAAATAGAATATAAAGTAAAATGATCATAATAACAGTGCACAATTCAATTTAAGATGCTTTACTCACTTCTAAATATTTAACTCAAGACCAGAATAATAACCAACCAGAATAGTGTGTGTTTTGACCAGCTGGTCTTTGGCTGGATTTTTTTTTAGTAGAGAGTCAAGTCTTTAAATATCATTAACAGCAAGCATTAGATGACCTGAAGCTAAATGGAGTGCTGATTGGGTAAATTACAAAATTAGAGCACTTAATTTTTACCTAATCACCCTGACCCGCCTTGTGCAAATCAATCAAATATCCAAATAGCTAAACAAACCCATTTTACCATCCACCCGTCATGCTATGCTATGCTAGTCTCTTTTGGACTACAATTCCCAGATAAACATCGAGTCACGTGACGTCGCTCTGATTCCGTCCGGCACAGTGATGCTTGCAAGAAAGAAACAATACAAATAAAAGCTGCAACTATACAGTAAGGTCAATGTTATGTTTGTCGGTTTGTGAGAGTGACTCGAATCAATAGGCTGAATCTGTAGGTCGCCATGTGTTCGCGTTTTATATTAAGTTTGTATAAGGATTGACAATGGGTTATATAAAGCGATTGTGTAGCCTAGCTTCAGCTAATGCTAGCTCTGGTTTCAGGATGACAATAAAATATTGGATATTGTAGTAATATGCAGTTAGTGCGTTAGTTTAAATATTACTGCATTAGCTAGAGATCCAGAACTATTGTTTCTTTCATTGTTTTCATCCCACATAGAGACCATGTTTCTAACATGTATGATAATAATTTGATTATCTGTTAATATGACGTTTTAATGCTTTATATTTGTAATATATTTTGTTTCATAGTCACACATAACATATAAACGGTCTCCACCATTATTGTGTGATGGCTACTTCATTGCTAAAACGCATAACCTATATAGCAATAATTTACAATACATGTTTTACATTAGTCTTGGTCCGTTGCAGCACATTTGAATTCTTTATCGGTGTAAAGTATGTATTCATTCGAAGATTACATTGACATGGGATCCACAGACATGTTTGTGTTATTACTGACAAATCTCTGATTGTAAAATATAATTTTCTCTAGTCTCATTGTATTTAATAGAAGTTCTTGTACACCGGCAAAAAGGGCCTTTTGGTTGAACCAGTGCCTTTCCATCATACCAACCAAACCTACCAGTATAAACCAGTTCACCATGTTACCTTTGCAGTATTTCATGTGTGTTTTCTGTGTATATTCTTTAATTTCCCAGAAGGAAACTCCTAAATCACCCTGGAAAGGAAACTTGTCTGTCTGCAATCTATTTGTTTGTCTGTCTGTAAGCTAAGTGAAGTTTATAAAACGAAAAATGAATTAATGTAAATACTAGTTAGGTTTACCACATTATATGCTCTAATGTTTCATTTCATAACATATATTTAGGGGTGGCACAGCGGCTTAGTAGTTAGCACTGTCTCCTCAAAGCTAGAAGTTTAGGGTTTGATTCCTTGTTAACGCTATCTTACATCATGGCTATCTTACATCATGGCTATCTTAGTTTGTATGTTCTCCCTGTGTCTGTGTGGGTTTTCTCTGGGTACTTCAGTTTCTTCTCACAGTCGAAATACATGCAGTCAGGTTAATTGGAGATACTAAAATTGTCCTCTCTCTCTCGCTCTCTGTGCGTGCGTGCGTGCGTGCGTGCGTGCGTGCGTGTGTGTGTGTGTGTGTGTGTGTGTGTGTGTGTAAACCTAGATGATAGATGGATGGAAGATATGTTTTTTTATTATTAATGATAAACTAGAAATCTAGAATGATTTAATTCTGTTCAAGTCTGTTAATTCTGATTTTTCTTATTTGTCTTTTAGGAGATTTGACTACATCTGTTTGGAATCATGGCGTTTGCTTGTCAATCTGTCAGTGATCTGTTTTTTTCTAAAGGAGGATTAGATCAGGTCATTGGTCTTGGAGGGGAGAAACTTAGTCTTTATGTCCCATCAGAAGCAATAATTGAACCGGTATCCCCTGCAGAAGAGATACCAGATGAAAGCACTCTTACAATTGTGACAAACCAGGATGCTGAGGAACAAGCCTCAGATTCTGCTAATGCCACTCAGTTAAATAATTTATCAGCAGATCTTGGGGTGCCAGATGAGATAATAGCAACTAATAGTTTATTACTGAATTTGAATCCAATTGAATCCCTTGAGGGTTCTGATCTAAAGGAATCTACAGGTACTAGTGGCCAGTTATTAGAATCATCTAATGAAAAAGGCTCCTCTGAAGGCTTAAAGTCTACTTTTTCAGTCACTAAAGATGCTGAGTACTCTAAGGGATATACAGGAGGCAGAAAATTCATCCCCCCAAAGAAGGATCGATTAGAACCACTAAAGATTGATATGTCCAGACCCCCAGTCATTCCCTTAACCTGTAAGTTTTTCTGTCATTTATATTATTTATTGTGTGATGTGATATAGTTTTGTTTGACTGACTTTAGTTTGTTTAGTTTTGTTTTAAATTGAATTTCATCATGGAACAAATTGAAGTGTTTTGTTAAAGTGTGGGCATAGGGTTTTTTTGGATCACACCTAAGTATCCAAACTACATACCAAACTATTATGTGATTTTTAGGTTCAAATCTATTAGTAATTAAGTAATGTATTGTGTGGTTTGTAGTACAGCAGAGACATGCTGCAAGAGACATGTATATTATGTTTAACCTTGCACACAGCCAAAAAGGGAATAAGGAACCAACCAACACTTCATAAAAAGCAGAAAAAGATCGCCTCCCACATTTAAAAATCAATCAATACCAATATACAGGCCAAACCAGCTTTTTGTTTTTGGAAGTTTAAACCAGTCATAACTTAAAGTTAAACAATCATAACTTAATAGAATGTAGCATCTGACATCTCTGCACACAAGTCAATAACAAATAACAAAAAACTAAAGACACATGAACACTAGATACATAATATAATACAATAATTCATTGTCTGCATTTTAACATGAACCTTTTTTGACCATAACTACACAGACTCATGTCTTACACATGAGGATCAGAGGCACTACTGTCCCAGCATGGCACACAAGTGACTCAGTTGGCAGTGACTAAGGAAAGATTGTGTCAAAGCAGAGACTTGTCGATGCTCCTGCAAGAATGGTTGAAAAGTTCAGTTACTGAAGTTTGGTCCTGTATGCTAATAAGCATCATACTTGTCAGAATGTAGTGTGGCATTTCTTTCCCATGCATGGCTAGTGTTGTGCTGCCAGCAGAGGCAGAAACTGGATACAAAAGGAACATATTATTAATGGGGCCACTGCTTCATGAGTACATATCTGGAGCTGTTGTCGAGTTTGACTTTTAACTTTTATGTGTTTGTTTGAACAAGCGTAAATTGTATATGCATAATTTACAATTAAATTCCACCATGCACAACTTATATTAATTCAACTTAACTTAATATATTAGTGTCAATGTCCTTAGAATTAGTAGTAATTGTACTTTTTTATGTTTTCTCTTAACTGATAGCATCTCAGCTCTCGCTACAATGCCTGGAGTGCCACATCATTTTCAGCGATGACCGGAGCAAGCAGCGGCACATCAAAATGAACCACCCCAGCGAGTATGAACAGTTTGTTCTTGGAGATTCACTTTTTACATGCTATATATGTGGCCAGTATTTCACCTGCTCCACTGAGCTAATGGCCCATCAACGCACTCACACGGAGAAGTACCCGTTTAAGTGTCCCATATGTGAAGAAGCCTTTAGCCGATCAACTGAGCTCACAACCCATACGAAAGTGCATTTTAGCAAGCAACAGGGAGGCTACAGCTGTTTGGACTGTGACAAGATTTTCAAAACGCTCAGCCTGCTTAGGTACCACCAGCGCAGACACACTGGAGAAAAGCCATATGTTTGTGTTTATAAACATTGTGCTAAAAGGTTCAGCTTGTCCCAAACTCTTTATAAACATCTGGATGCACATGCAATTCAGAAGACAGAAGGCCCCGTGAGTTGTACAAAGAAAAAGAGGAAAGGTGAGCATTATAAAATCTTTTTTTAATATACCTTTTCAATTCAAACCACAGTTTCTCACACGTACAGTAACGTTAAATGATTTATCCCTTTCTTACTTCTCATATTTCACGAGATCCATCAAATTGCTACAAGGAAATTTTCATCTTCAACAGGCCAAAGACATGTAGATGATGTAAACTATCAAAACAAAATTGTCTATGGCTGTTCTATATAACCTTGTGAACTGAAGTAGAAAGGCTTGGTTATCATTTTATTTTGGGCATTTACTTTAATCTATGTTAGTTACATGTTTTTAATTTTGGATTATTTGAATTAGCCAGGCTTAAAAATATGTTTAAATGATTGATTTATGTTTTTGTTATTATTATTAATATTAATACATTAATATGTAAATTTTATTTTTATTTTTGTGTTTTCTCAGTTCATAATTTCAGATTAAATCAAATTTTCTTTAAAGATTTTCATATTCAATATTTTTATTTTAGGCTTTTTTGACATGGGTGCTCAGGAGTTTAAATAAGCAGTGAATTGTGCTAGCCCATTATTTTCGAGTTCTAGGTTTGAATTTCTAGCTATCAGTAAACCTGTCTAATTGCATATATTGTCGGCTGTGTGTTGCTGCATTGCACCCAAAGGTTGTGCAGTTTGTCTTTGTTTTTCTTTTTCTGATGAACCAGGTGTTATCTAAATTAGAATAAGATTAAATACTTTTAAAATCAATAGTGCTTTATGATAGAAGAGGAGTGAGCAGATTTGCTCATAAAGGAGCATGTAATGTTCAGTTCAGTGAATGTTTGGAGCCGGCAACAGGCACATGAATTTTCCGTTGCTTGATTTTTTTTGTTTGCATATCATTTTGTTTTACGAGCGGGTGGGTCGGCCCCGTTCTTCTCAATCAGGATCAGTTTTGGTGGAGAGTAAGCATGAAACAATCTTGCAATTGGACGCACTAACAAAACAGAAAGGGGAGAAAATGCATAAACATTTTGCTGTTGTGTAGTTGGTTAAATGAAACTTTTAAAAAGTTCTATCCATCAATTTGAATGAAGCACTTGCAAAGAACATGTGCTATTTTGGAATAGTTGAAATTGATTTTCAGAGCTATTTTTCTGCTTGACCATTATTTGTTCTGTTTCAGTTAGAAAATGTCCTCAGTGCAATGACACTTTCAAGACAGCCAAACCTCTGCTGCATCATATAAAGACTAAGCATGTTACATGCGAAACCATCTCTTCATCTAATGGCACTGAGCCACCCGAAGTGCTACAAGAAGGCCTAACTGGGACAACTCAGATCGAGTTAGTTGAACCTCCTGTACTATGCCTGGAACACGTTGGACAAACATCACAGCAAATAAGCCCACTTGGAGTGGACCAAATTAAAAAGCTAATTGAACAATTTGGAAATGTCAAAAAAGTAAATCAGCTTGTTATTTATGGAGTTGACCAGAATCAGGCACAAAACCTGGGAGTACAACAGTCGCAAGGCCTTCTACAACCATTGCACTTCGATTTCAGTGAACCAACACTTCAAACCATTGATGTTCAGCAGCCAGATGATGGGTCAGTTTATGAGAGCACAGTGTCTACTGTTACTGAGCATGTCACCACAGTAGAATCAGTGGAGCCTAGGTGTGCTGCAGAACAAGATGAAACTTCGATTCTGGAAGAGGCAGCGATGGTTTCCTCAGAGTACCAAGAGAAACAGGTGTCAACTGCTGAATCGAACATGACGGAAATGCAGTCAAATGAGATACATGAGGTTTTGCCTGAACAGATTGAAAAGACAGACCCAGCCTCGCAGGCCAGCTTTGTGCTGTTATGTTCAAAAGAGGGGCAGGATGTTGTAGTTGCTTCCAGTTTTGAAACTCCGGGAAAAGGCAATGCTTTAAGTTCCTTAGCTGAATGTGAAATCAGGCAAACAATTGCGAATGATGTGTCAAAGTCGGCAGACATTTTTGATTTATGCAGTACATACTCAAAAGAAGACCTAGTGGTTGAACATCTGGATCAAAATTCTGAGGGAACTGTTCCTTTATTAGAACCCAAGCTACAAGCGGGGCAGGAAAACCGGGATGACTTTGATATTACTCCCAAGAGTGTACCTCTGCCTGACCAGCTGGATCAAACTCCATCTGAGTCTGTAAAATCACAGATTGCTGAGAGATCTCTCATTGATGTGCACCATGACCAGGACAGGCCTCCATTGGAAGAAGCACCCAGTAGCGAAGCTGAACTACTGCAAAGCACATTGACTTCTGAGGAGCAAGATCTTTCAGGTCCAAAAAATTCTAAATATGTTAAGAGAGCCTTGCCCATGAAGAAAACATCTAAAAGACAGACACCTCCTAAGGATAAGGCTGGGTTAAAGAAGTCCCAGATAACTTCTGCTCAAAAGAACAGCACTGGATCAAAGGCTTCAAAAAAACAAGAGACAATAAAAAGTAAGAAACTTTTAGTGCGGTTTGGGCCAACCCAAAACAAAGAAAAGTTGTCAAAACGAAAGCTGTTGCAAATTTCTAAGCCAAATATTTACAGAGATCAACATGAAATAGTTCCTGCTTTATCAAAAAAAAAATCACAGTTGAAACAGAAAAAGAAAAAACAGAAAAATGAAAAGGGGAAAAGAACTAAAAAGTCTGCGCTCATTAACAGCCTTAATTTTTCTCTTGATCCCAAACTTATGAAAGTTCCAGAGCAAACACATCGTAGGAAACCGAAGAAGAGAGAACTCGAAAGTCCAAAAGAATTGCTAAAGGAAAGAAAGCCTGCTCAGGAGACCCAGCAAGACGAACCACCTGTACCAAAGAAAAAAAAGCATTCAAAGATTTCAGTCACACCTTCAAAAAAGAACGCTAAAGTCAACCAAGCAAAAAGTAAAGCAAAGAGGAAAGGCCACAAGCTAGAAAAACAGACAGAAAATGAACAAAATGTGTCACTGCCCACAACAATGGATCAATTCAAAAAAGCCGCATTGCTCTTGCTGAAAGGTCACAAGCAGCCTCAGTTAAAGGTGCATAAATTGGATGCAAAGACCACAGGAATGTGCCAAACCAAAGAAGTCACAAATCAACCAACCACTGAGCCGGCAATCAAAGGGGCACAAAACAAATCTCCTAAAACAACAAGCCAAAAGAGAGGCAAATCAATTGGAAAGAAATCCAAAAAGGTGCAAAACGAGTCTTCTAAGTTGCAAGTTTTCCCTGTTTATAACTTACCATTAGGTGAAAAGCAGAAAGCTGTGCGAAAGAGAAAGGCTTGCACAAAAATAGATCAGGAAATTGCATTAAGTCCACCATACTCACGGGTCACCATTGGATGTCACGATTGTGGGAAACATTTTTCGGAGGTGTCTGCTTTGCAAGAGCACATGGCTTCCATTCACTCAGAGACGGCAGTCATTCAGTCCAGTATGGCCTATGATGTTTCTCCTGATCTGAGCTTTAACTCAAAAGATACCATCCCTGTTAATGCTAACCACTCAAGAAGGTTTGAAACTCAGATGTCTTCAGATTGGGAGGTTGAGTCTGAGTTGAGGGAGATTGGTTTGAATGACCGAGGTGATCATAGACTTTCGTTTCCAGCTCTCAGTCCTTCCCCTTCTTTCCCATTGATAAAAATTCCTGTTGGACATTCTGAGGATGGCCTTTTTCAATCAACCCATCTAGAGAATTCTGAAGAGCTTGGGGAAAATTCCAGAGATGTTCAGTTAACACAAATGTCTTTTACAAAAGCACCTACCAGTCATAATGAACTGACTACAAATACAAGAGTATATGAAGACACTGAAATGCAGTCAGTTTCTGATTCCCAGGAAAATATGGATGTTAAAGGGGAGTTGTCTTTGGATTTAAATGTAGTCATGGTTGAGGAGCCAAATGAAGTCGACGCCCAGGTGTCCACTCAAGTAAATGATTCCCATGAAACTCCTGTCCAAAAGAAAGATAAGCCCAACAGCAGCGGAGTTAACCACATGCCAGCACAGGAACAGTCTTCTGCAAAAACTGTTAATTCGTCATCCACACAACATTCAGAACAACCGGAGGTTAAACAAGAAGTGGGAGACCTGGCCATTCAGAAAATACGAAGCCTAGGAGTGGCAAGAGGCCGAAGACGAGGAGGTAGAGGTAGAGGAAAAAGACAATCAGTTGGAAACAGAGTTGTGAAAGAGATGGTCGCTAATGACGAAGATTGTCGTGTTGTCTATGAGTTGTATTCACTAACTGATAACCAGGATGCAAGGACTGAGAATATGAACAAAAAAACGAAATCGAACAATGCCACTGTATCTTTGGAAGAAACGAATGGTTCACAGATTCAGAAGCCTGCAGAAGAGGACGAGAACACTGATTCTGGCAGAGGCAGCAGTCTGTCCCCTGTTCATCACCAGACAGAGATGATGAGAGAGGTGATTAATTATTGTTAATAGTGCACATCAAATTAAATTACAAGGGAATTCAGATTTCAGTACTTAAAACAAACTTAAAATGACATTGTTTTTAAACAGCACTTACTTTTCGAAGCATTTTACAATTATTAATGCATTGGTTTCACAACATGATGACAACTACTTCCCCTTAATGCTTCTTTGAGAGGTCCAAAAGGTAAAAAAAAAAAATAATAAATAAAAAAAAATAGATGGTTCTAAAATCTGCATTATAATCTCTCAAAGACACCATCTGCTACTACTACTACTACTACTACTACTACTACTACTACTACTACTACTACAACTCATTTTGGCTTTACCTTATGCTTTTTTCAGCTTCTTATTGATTGTATGCCGTATCCTGTTTCCTAGATATTGTTAGGAGAAAACTCGTGGCTATAATGTATTAAATTTGCATTGAATATATAAATGATTGTTAAATAAAGAACATACATGTTTTCAATTTAAATATTAATCTAGCTGAAGTTTATCCCAATACTTTATCCCACATCACTAAAAGATTGGCTTTCAGAATAGTTGCACATAGTCAGAACCACAAAAACGTAATTTATTATTGTGTAATTCATTTTACGTAAAAATTTTCTCAAACTTATCGTGAATACCGTATTGGCCCGAGTATAAGCTGCACTTTTTTCCAAAATTTTGAACATAAAAAACTGGGGAGCGGCTTATTTGCACGACCGATAAGTTTTCAGTCGTAACAGAAATTTCAAATCTAGCACACATTTATAATGCAACATGTTATGACGCAACAATGATGCTCATGTTTGGATTTTTAAATAAGTCGTTATTGGGTTTATTATCATCGCATACTGACCCAGCCAACGTAACCTCCTATGGCCATTCCGTGTCTTTGTTCTTACCGAGGGCGCCCCCAGCACCGCCCGCCTCATACCAATGTTCTGGAAGCAACGCCTTGTGCCATCTAGCGACAATTGCCATGAGCTTTGAGCCCAGTATCCACCACACCAGTCCAAAGAGAATAGGTACTAGATAAAGTTTTATTCTCTCAATTTTTATATTTTCCCTCTCAAAATTAAGGGTGCGGCTTAGATTCAGGTGCGGTTAATACTCGTTCTTATACGGTATATAATATTTTAGTAAACAAATTTTAAATACAATTAGAGTATGAAAAGTAAAACTAACAAATGCATTATATATTTATATATAATCTAACACCTAAACTCTAACTGCTGTTCAGGCACCGTAGCTATAGCTGTCCAACCTTGTGTGCTCACTCCTGCCCCCCCTAGTGTCGCAAAATGCTATAAACTGTGAATGAAGTGAATGAATATTTGACAGCAAGAAGGTCTTGGGTTGGATCCCTCCATGTTCTTTCCTTCTCTGCTTTTCTCCCACAGTCCAAAAACATGCATGTGATGTTTACTCCTGTGTCAGTATAAACGTGTGTAATGAAAACCATTCCTATAATTAATGTAAGTAAAGTGTAAAACATGATAGTAAAATCTTAATAAACAAACAGTTTTGTCACCATATAAACAATATTAAATCCTGCATACCGAATTCAGCATAATAACTGTGTCATGTCATTCACACCTTTTTTGTTGTTGTTGATACTTTCTGTATTATAATAGAATTACACAGAATATAGTGCTAGTAAAACTGAAAGAGAATTAAAAGATTGGCTGGTATGCTTACACAGATTATACAGCAAGTACTGTACAAAGTCATCTCATCTTTACTTGTGCTGTCTTTAAGTACTCCCCAGAACCTCACGCTGACATTAAATACAAGTGTAAATACGACCTGATAAGTGTTTTAATTTTTGAATACATACATTGTCAATAAAAAATTCAAGAGCACTTAAATAAAGGTGTTAAGCTCAGCTATTGAAAAGAAACATGCAGTGCTTAACTTTAAAGATCGTCGTACTAATTTACTCTACACAAAGCAAAGATCTTTTTTGGCTGCTTTTGGCTCTCTGCTACAAATCATGAACTACATTATTGATTTGGCATTGTATTGTTTTTCTGGATGCCATTCATGACACAACCCATTCTAATTATCCTGATTTGGGACCAGGGAATGTTTATGCAACTTTGTGGGTAAATACCTGCAGGACAAATTATTTTTAACCTGCATGTTTTTGGACTGTGGAAGAAATCAGGCGCTTTCGGAGCTAACCCATGTGGACACAGGGGGAACATACAACTCCACACTGCTTCTACTGGGGATCAAACTTAGGACTTTTTTGCAACGAGATGATCAAGCTACATCCATACAAAAAATGCAATTCAATATTAAATCACTGATGTATTTACTTTCATTAAGGTCTAGATACAGATTACATTACAAAGTACAAAATATTACTTTTTTTGTTATAAAATGTGATGTTTCAATGATCACTGTAGGTTGCAAATAAATGCAAATGTTAATATATTTTATGAATGGATTGAATAATCACACTTAGCATCTACAATGACACATTATATGGAAGGTTAAAATATTCATATCATATACAATTTCTGGAAATACTTTAAATAAACATGTCTACAGTGTACCTTTACAATGCTAATGACAAGAAAAAAATATGATGATTATTAATAGTATATAATACTATTTCAGATCTGATTATATTGCTGTACATTTGCAATAAAATCAAGTGAATCTCTCTATAAGCAAGCTAATTGGACCTAATGGCATTCTTTCAATTCAAATTAAATGTTCTTCAGGCTTGGTTGCCATGAATATTTCCTTGTGGAAAATATCACCACCCCTCGAGTCTTTTTTTTGGCTCAGATGAAATGGAAGACCCCCGTAATAAACTGGACCGTTTCTGAGCATTTTGTGCTCAGTTTTTCACTGGCACTGAGTTGATATCTCGAATGCAATGTTGCCCGCATCCCTGTGATGCATGCACAGTGCCAGGCAGCAGCTGCAAATAGAGAGTGGGGGTGGATAGAGGGTGTAGGAGTTGTGTGTGTGTGTGTTTATGTGTAACATTACTGGAATGAGAATGCGTCTAAGTGTCGTCTAAAAGTCAGTTCAGACTGTAGGGCTCAACAGAGTAATTACTCCCCAGTACAGGCAGCGTTTAGAGCAAAGGCAAATGTAATGTAAATGACAACCAAAAAAGTGTTAATCATAAAGTCTTACTGATTGTTTCAGTGTTTGTTTACATGTTTACATTGACAAGGTTACAAAATTGCTGCCTATATATGTTTAATGCACAAACAAAACACGCACATTACATATCCATTCATCCATAAAACACACCGAACAAACCACACATACACACACACACAAATATATATATATATATATATATATATAATATAAATTATTTGAAAAATAACAGCACTTTAGACAATAATCATAGCACCATTTCTTGTACAGATGTAAAAATTACAAATAAATAAAACAACTAATATTGCAAGTCGTGAGAGTTTAACATCTCGTTTACCATAATTTCGAGTGTTAACCGTAATTTCGAGTGTTCGGATGGAGTGGTTATAAAGCATTTCACTGCCGGTTGTACTGTGTATAGCTATG
>JAOUQU010330313.1:0-12724 GCA_028566735.1 Ammoglanis amapaensis
TAAATTCTCTTGAGTCCGGCTGCTGGTGTATGGGTGTGGCATTTTAAGAGTCTCTAAAAACCAACAATTTCCTAACACACACACTTGTTAGTTCGGTCGGACACAGCATAGAGTTTGTAATACACACCCGGTTAGTTCGGTTGGACACAGCATCGAATTTGTAACACACACTGTTTGTACAAAGGTAACAGCCAGCAAAACCTCCCATCAGACAAGGGACCATCACCGCAACCAACAGGACTGCCTTAAAGTTGGTAACAGCAAGTGTCACAACCAAGCTATGGCTACAAAATTGCAACGCCAGCGGAACTCTTCCCATCAAACAAGGGGCCATCACCGGAACCAACAGGACTGTCTGTACGAAGGTAACAGCCAGCGAAACCTCCCATCAGACAAATGGGTCATCACCGGAAGCAACAAAATAGTCTTACCAAATAGTCGCCAAACGAGCAAGTGGCTCAAGAATGAAACGCCTGCAAAACTTCCCATCGGACAAGGGGCGCCATCAACGGAACCAACAAAATGTCTTTAGGTCGGTAACACCAGGCGCCAAACGAGCAAGTGGCTCAAGAATGAAACGCCAGTGAAACTTCCCATCAGACAAAGGGGGCCATCACTGGAACCAACAGGACTGTCTGTATGAAGGTAACATCCAGCGAAACCTCCCCTCAGATAGGGCGCCATCACCGGAACCAACAGATTTGTCTGTAGAACAGCAACAGCCAGAAAACCCTCCCATCAGACAAGGGGCCATCACCAGAACAATCAGGAATGTCTATAAGAGAAGAGGATTAGCTTCAATTCAGTTAGAATTCTACACATGACTTAATTCTACAATGTTAAAGCACATATGAATTTTATTTAAAAGACGATAACAAATGGATGACTTCATAAGAGAATGACTGCTTGCACCCAGAGCAATGACTCTTCCAGTTCCAAAGTGCAGCTTGTACGATTAGTTTTATTTACATTAAAAAAAGGCACCTGACATACCGTTTATAAATTTCACATTATCCAAAAAAAAGTTTCAAAAACAACTAGCAATAGTCATAGTCATAGCACTGTTGTGTTCCTGCATGCTCATCATTGAGCTGGGAAGCTATAAAAACTTCTATTAAATCTCAGCAGTGACACTAATACCAGAAACTTATTGCTAAGACTTATATGGAAATTCTGACACTGCAATCAGACTTCAAACATACAACATCTAAACAGAACACAACACATGTTTGCAGGTTAGATGTAAACAATAAAAAGATGTAAAAATTTTAAAAGGGTTGTTGTAGAGATTTAAACAAAAAGAGGTTGACTGAGATTAACACGCTGCATGTGCCTCGTTTAAAGATCCGTTTGAGACACGGTACAAGATTTCACACAAGAAATCAGTGCACAACAAACATTAAATGAAAAAAACTACAACTAACAAACATTTACTATAAAACAATAGAAAGAAAACCTCGCATTAGGGGGACTTATTCGGCAAATCTGGCACAAACAATTCAAAAGAACGCGCTTGTTCTTGCTCGTTATATACTCGCTATATATATTTTTAATTTTTATTTAAAAAAAAAACATTTTTTTAAAAAAAAAATAAAATTTTATTATTTTAATTTTATTGTTTTATATTTAATGTTTGTTTATAGTAGTTAAACGTGTTTGGTGTTTGTTGTGCACCGTGTGATTTTTCTTTTGTTAAATCTTGTACCGTGTCTTAAACGGATCATTAAACGAGACACCTGCTATTATATTTTTCAAAATGTTTATCAAACTTCCTCCACTTTTATACACCTGGCTGGCGCGTTTACTAAAAAAAGCTGAAAAGCTGAAAAAAAGGCAAAAAAAAGATAAATATATATATATATAAAAAGTCTCTACGACTCTGAAATTGCTTTAACCTTGTCTGAAATTCTTTTTCGGTCATTTGAACACATGGGGGCGCTAAATCCCCATTTCTGTTTTATGTTCTCTGCTGGTTTGTTGTAGGTTGCCTGTAAATTCTTATTCTGTCGAGCAATAACAGAATGTTCTTGCTCTGTCTGGAGGTGCTGATTTCTAATGCAAGTAAATTATTTTATTTATTAAAATGTTTTTTTCTTTCAGACCAAAGGAATTAGATCTGGTGAGTACAGTGTTTGATTGCGCCCTAGAAAAACATTGTCATAATTTTAATTTGCATGTTTATCAGATGTTTGACATGGTTACTGCTTTCCCCTACAGACACATTTAATTGTAAGTACTCAACGGTCAAAGCTGTATTTTGAGTGGCATTTTAAAAAAATGTTTTTTCATTTGCAATTTTTTCTTTATAGACTTTATATATATTTTTTCCGTGAAACGATGGGGTTTGTTTACATGTCTTTGTTGACTTCGTCAAAAGAAGTCTGAGAGGTTACGCTTTAACATTGTTTGGGGAGAACATGTCCGATGGTGACGTTGGATGGAGCTCTATCCTTTGGTGATGGTGGATTAATAATGAGATGTTTTTGGTAACTCTCTCCTCAGCCTCGTTCCTGCACTCTGTTTTATATTTATTCTGATTATGACTGAGATGTTCAAGCTTTTATTCATGTTGTCTGAATGTAAACATGATCGTATGTTATTTATACTAGTGTCGAAAGCTGAATGAATTGTTCTACATGTTTATTTTTTCTTCCCAGCTTTCATCACTGATTGCATTAATGTTGATGCTGAAGTAACTCGAGGGCTTAAATAAGAACACGTGGTTCATTTTTGCTCTTTAAATATTGTTGGTCATTTTATCTTTGACTTAAGATTCTTGAGTCATTCAAAGCAGAGTCGAATCAGAACGGTGTGTTTAAAACTCAAAACTGTCTAACCCAAACGGTGTGTTATTCAAACTCAACTGTGTCGAACCCAAACGGTGTGTTATTCAAACTCAACTGTGTCGAACCCAAACTGTGTGTGTTATTCAAACTCAACTGTGTCGAACCCAAACCGTGTGTGTTATTCAAACTCAACTGTGTCGAACCCAAACCGTGTGTTATTCAAACTCAACTGTGTCGAACCCAAACCGTGTGTGTTATTCAAACTCAACTGTGTCGAACCCAAACGGTGTGTTATTCAAACTCGACTGTGTCGAACCCAAACTGTGTGTGTTATTCAAACTCCACTGTGTCGAACCCGAACGGTGTGTGTTAAAACTTAAAACTG
The DNA here is from genome assembly GCA_028566735.1 of Ammoglanis amapaensis. Classification (NCBI taxonomy): domain Eukaryota; kingdom Metazoa; phylum Chordata; class Actinopteri; order Siluriformes; family Trichomycteridae; genus Ammoglanis; species Ammoglanis amapaensis. The sequence continues at coordinate 3,172 of JAOUQU010330313.1, forward strand.
GATCGAACCCGAAGGGTGTGTGTTTAAAACTGAAAACTGGGTTGAACCCGAACTGACCGTGTACCTTAAATCTGAAGTTAAATCGTGTTCGTGGCTGAAATTGAGTGAACTGTGAATAATGCTGTGCAACCTGAACTGTCTCTTGTATTTCAATTGGTGTCTAAAATGTGCTCACGACTGTACAGGTTTCTAATATTTCTCTCCTCAGCTTTGTTCATGTGCACTTTAGTGTTTCAGCGCCCACTTTTGTGCATTGTGTGTGGACTGATTTTCAATGCAAGTACAGTTTTATATTTATGCTCTTCAATGATGTTCATATTGACGCTGTTGATGGTGGTTTCATCAGTGGGTGCTAATAAGAAACTCAAAACGGGTTCGAGTCTAAACATTGTGTTAAACTCTAATCGGGTTTGAACCTGAACTGACTGTTTCAATATTAAATCTCGAGATTAAACTTGTTGTTGCTGATAGTTTGTGTTTGAAGCACAACGCTGTGCAACCTGAACCGTCTCTTGTATTTCAATTGTTGTCGGTCTTAAATGTGCTCACGACTGTTCAGGTTTAATATTTCTCTCCTCAGCCTTGTTCAAGTTCTCAGATGGTGGTGGGGATGGATTGTCACTGATCTGTGTGAGATTAAACAAGATCGTTGAGTAAAACTCGTTTATGACTTTTTCTCTCTTTTTAGTGTTTTTCCCCTCCAGTGTTACCATTGCTATGGGGGATGAAACCTTATGATGACGACCTCTATGATTAGCCCTGATGCTGAAGATTATTAACAGTGACGATGATTGGCTACGACCCTGATAAACGTGATTCTGAAGATTATGAACTGTATGATGGTGATGAATGTAAGCATTAAGTTTTTTTCAGTGATATTTAAGACAGAACTACCACAGTTTGTACTAAGTAACCAATATTGTTCTTGATCTCATGGTCTTATATTTTAATATTCGTGTTTGTAGTACAAAACACTTCAGTGTGTGTATATACTGGTCTGCCCCTGTTTGTACATACTTGAAATATGTGTTTGGCCCATTCAATTCCAATCCAGTGGATAACTAAAACAAGGATGTGTCAAATTTATTGAGTAAAGCCTTAATCAACAGGTTTTTTAAAGCATTTCGTTTCTTTCTTCCAGTGATTGTGTCCGGATGAAGAGGAAGGACGTGCAGACGACGAGGGAGGATGTGCGGACGATCGTGACTGTGGTGCTGCATCACTGGTATGTTACACACCTTTAATAGATAAAACATAATTGTCGCTCCACCCATTTATTGGTTTGCTCTGTACGATGTTTGGCCGATGTCAGAAAACCACCTTCATGGTATTTTTGTGACTTATGACGATGACGAGAGCTTCAAGGAGGATGCCTTATCACGGAGTGACTCACAAAGAAAAGTAAGTCATGTTGGCTATTAGAGTATTTTAGTCATCAATGGTGTTTATTAATAAACGTGTGTGATTGTACTAATCTCATGTACATGTTTGTTTGGTAGTAAGTCACGCTGCATCATCAACACTGCAATCATCCAGACTTTTCTACCAAGTAACTGGATTACTAATGGTGCCACGTCCTCGTCACTCATCTCTGGGTTTTCATGGTCACTGATGAGAATCTTCCAGATACGGACACCGAGCTGATAATCACCTTGAGTGGTCAGAACTCACACCAAACCTTTTCAGAGACTGAACTGAATCAAGAGCGGACACTTGTGTTAATAGAGCTACTGCTAATTCTCACGTAAACATATTTACAAGGTTAAATCTCTAGTACACCTGCTATGATCCGGGTCCCTGCGTAGTCTGGATCCTCAAGTTTCTGTCTGTTTATATATATATATATATATATATATATATATATATATATATATAAAATTACAGATAGTTTCTTTGCCATGGATGCCATAGGCATGCTTAGCAGGTGGGGTTTGTTTTTATCTTTTAGTTTAAAAGTCTTTAACTCAGCTTTATTGTTTATACTTTTTACAATTAAGTCACAAAGCCAAATTTACAAATAAGATCGACTTCATCCTTGAACCCACTCAATCTGACCCATTACCAAATTGTTCACTTGTTACAGAACAAGTTTATAAATACATTTAGAATTCTAAGTTTATTGTTGATATGCATGTGTCGGTGTCAGGAGGACGGTTCGACTGCAGCGTTCTGTCTGACTGGTGTAAACACTTCCATTATTGATACCCAGGATTTTTCCTACTAAAAACTGTTGGGCTTGATCGATGAAGTTTGTGTTATTTAGTAAGTTTAGCTTTTGGCTTGCATGACCACGGTCTAGTATATATTATTTTTGAATCTTGTAAACTGTTTGTACACATGAATTAAAATGATGTTGCAGATAACTTTTTTTTATTTAAAGTATCATGTAAAACTTCAAAGCCGTGGTCTTTAGTAATTATTTTAGTATATATTTGTTTTCCACATTTATTTACCCAGACTCACACTTTGAATATTTTTATTAATTTCTTTTTTTTTCTGTTAAATCAGTTTGTTGGCTAGGTCTAAACCAGAATGGACAAAAGCCAAAGTTCATTAAACACAGCTTTGTACACAACAGAATGGTGGTGTTTGTTTTTTTGTTTGTTTTTTTGAAAAAGAGCTGTTTATTTTGGTTTTGTTTTATTACTATTTGTACACACATGCGTTCAAATATGTAATGACCACTAGGTGGCAGTGGTACAGTCATGTGGATGTAATATTTTGTAAGCACAGGGTGGCAGTAATAGTGCGCTACATGTAAAATATTTACTAACCACCAGGTGGCAGTGTAGTGACAAATGTCGAAACATTTAATAACTTTATAGAAACCTTTAATACTGTGCTGGAGGTACAGTATATTTAATAACCAGCAGGTTGCAGTAATACAGTGATCTATGTGTAATAAATACTTTTATTAATAACCACTAGGCTAAGTGATGTAGATTTTAGTAATATACAGTAACCACCAGGTTGAAGTAGTGCAGTGACATAAATGTAGAAATATTTAGTAACCACCAGGTGGCAGTAGTACTGTGACAATTATATTATTTAACATAAATACCAGTAATACATAAACTTGTTCTTAAGACTTCAGTGGCTCGGTTGGTGAAGCATCAGTACCTAGAAGTTTGAAAGTTCAGTGTCTTCAATTTGCAACCTGTTCAGGTGTTTAGTGTATCTCATCCCGGCACTGCTGGAGACCGTGAATCGGAGCTGTGTGTGTGTGTGTGTGTGTGTGTGTAACCTGCAGCCGTGTGTGATCTGGCTGTTAAATCCCAAAAAGCAAAAGATAATCCCACACACTTGTGATTACTGTATGATTTATTAAAGTGAGTGATAAATATAACTTGCACTTCTTATTTAGTAATATTCAAGCATAACATGATTAACCGAATAAAAACAACAAAGACGTCGTGAGTTGCACAGTTAAGAACAGCTGTGATGAAGTGAAGCAGAAAGTGATTGAAACAACATAAACTGAAAACTGTTTTTATGTCACGGCTTTAGTCGACTTCCTCGATGGTGGGTCTGGAAGATCCTCCACCGGGTGTGGCGCCTCCTTCCGGGAAACCGCCGGGCATCCCACCCGGCATGCCACTGGCACCCTGGTACAACTTAGTGATGATGGGGTTGCAGATTTTCTGGAGTTCCTTCTGCTGATGCTCGAACTCTTCCTTCTCAGCAGTCTGTGCAAAACAAATTAAATAAATAAAAAGACAAAAATGCTCAGAGGGGTGCAGATGGGCCTCCTGGTGGAGAAGTGTTAGTGGAGAATGGGGACACAGGGTCGGGATGTACTGAACATTTGTGTTCAGGCTTAGGAGCCATTTGCCACATTGGGCCATATGTGCACAACATTATGAGCACCGAGATGTGATGTGAATAACACTAGGACATCATGGCACATTTTTTACCGCTTATGTTAAGCAAGGACCAACACACTTATCTGATTTGCTTCAAAACTATGAACCAAAATCCTAAATCTTCAGGAACCAGTCAGTTAGTCCTGACTAAGTCAAGTCAAGTCAAGTCAAATCCAGGCTCTGCTACACGCCGCTACACTGTTGGGTCCTTGAGCGAGACCCTTAACCCTGTCTGCTCCAGGGGGCCTGTACATTGCCTGACCCTGTGCTCCGACCCCAAACTTCCAGACAAGTTGGGATAAGCGAAGAGAAACATTTCATTGTACTGTACATCTGTATATGTGTAATGACAAATAAAATTGAATTTGAATTTGAGAAGTACAGGACTCCTGCTTTCATTAAAAAAATCAACATTTACAGAGCCTTAGAGGAGCAATAAAGCTTCTGTGGTGAGCCACTCCTTCAAGGAAAACACTCCATGCCCTTGGAAAGTTAGTCGTTCTTGAGTCACTTAACACTACTTCCTCTATCTCGCCGTCTCCAGATAATTAGTGTGCCATGCAAGTTATGGATATAACAGCTTGGTCTCAATTACACAAACTGAATAATGTAATAGTGTGTGTAGCTTAACACTATAGTTAATTAAACTGGTAGTCATGGATATAATTTGTGCAATGTCACACCCGCTCTGGAGTTTTAATACATATACATCCTGTTACACCTGTACCTGCAACAGAATGTAGCTTTGCTATTGAATATTGCATGCAAATATTTATTCAAGAAAGATAAATAATACTCGACAATGTAATATGCCAGACGATTTTCAGATACTTGTTTATGACTTGTTTAAGTAATAGGACTACTTCTCATGACCTTTCTGCTAATGTCTGTCACCGAGCACAACACAGCACAATGCCTGTAGTTTCCCATAAACAGGGACATATGCTTTTTTGATTAGGTCCACTTAACAACCTTATATAGAATCAATGTCAGCTAAAACAAAGAAACCGTCAAGATTATATATTAGATCTACTGCCACTGGTTTCCAAATGTTTGACCTTTGAGTTCAAGTTACCTAGTCACATTTACAACATACATTTTGGGACATTTTTTTTCCAACTCCATTTAAAAAAATCCAAATAATTCCACATGGGATTTGAAACCAAACTCCTGAACTACGTTGCCTCCCTAGACTGTATCTTCAAACCATTCAGGCCATGCTCAATACCTCTATACCAGTTTCTGTCATAAAATGTATGTTGTCCTTTTTATAGTTGAGAACTATCCTTTTTTACATTTTGAAATAATATGTGTACATTGAGTATGTACAGAACATTCGCTTACATTTTGTGCCGTTTGTCTTATATGTACATAATTATATATGTTGACTATATAGGAAGAATCCCTATACATATATAGTATACATATATACCATACAGCCAGGATCCCTATACAGGAAAAGACAGAGCTGGCTGTACTTTTTGAGGAGACTCAGGTCTTTTAATATATAAAGGAAAAGGAAACTCCTGTAGATATTCTATCAGTCCTTTTTTTATAAATACATACATTAAAACTCATAACTAATTGATGTTTTTCTTTACAATTCATGTGACTTGTGTAACAATGTGTAGAACGTTCATCATGTGCAAATAAACCTGTTTATTTACGTTAACCCTGCAATAACTACCTCAAGACTAGCTGGTTATCCAGAAAAAAAAAACACACACCCTATGCTGGTCATGGAAAGTCCACATGATGGCGCCAAAACGCCACAGAAATGCCAACAAACAATGAATTGGGCTAAATTCTAGTTTATTATCAAAACACAACTATCACTGTTATAAATATTGAGAATACATTATTATTTTCATATCCATATCTATAAAATGAATGAAATGACTCGTGAGTCGGTTCAGTGAATAAACCAGTGATTCAGTAGTAGCTTAAATGGCCTTTTCATAGATTCACTGTTTCTTGCTGCTTATCTGTTACTCTAACCTTTGACAAGGTGTGTCATGCCTCACACACGAACTGTTAATGACACCAGTATACAATCTAGTAATAAAATGTGTAAACACTTTCTTCTTTTCTATCTTTCTATACTCTATATTCATATTTAGTTCATACATTATTATGGAATTTGAGGCCTAGGTCTTGTCGCATTGTTATAAAATTAGTGTTGTAGTTAGATACTGATTATGCTTGTTTATAAGACTTGATATATTTTTCTTGATTAGCGTTATATGAGTTAATGCTTTGCTGTCTTTAATGATTAACATATCTATCTGAAAGGAGGAGTGACTATAAATTCAGCATAATAACTAAACCCTGACACATAGCACATGGCTTGACTTATGACTATACAGATTTTTATATTGTGTTTGAGTTTGTGGTGATTGATAGTTCATCCGTTTAGCTTTCATTCAAATATGTCATCATTCTTTAGCCGTACATAGTAGATATTAATATTGCAATAATGTCTGGTGGATTTGAATGTAAATAGAAAAGGATTTCTTATTTAATATAAAGACCATGAGCATGGACAAACGCATGGTTTTTGTTGTCTTGTGGACATTTGGGTGCAGTCTCATATGGTCAGGTAAGGTGTTAATTAAAATAATTTTTTTGATTGTACAAAAATCTGTCATAGTTACAAATATATGGCATTGCAATGACATTAAAAATGTAATTGTGAATAATTATAATTTAACAATTCTACATTTTAAATATGTTGAAGAAAAGTAAGAACTGATGAACTGGTTTAGTGGTCAAAGAACCAATAACATGCCAAATCAGTCATGGCGACAAAGTGCTCAAGAGTCAGATATGACTGGAAGAATATCCATCAAGATAAATCTGATTTTTAATGTTTGGCATGTTTGAAATACAAACTACTTCATATGATTTTATTCATTCAAATGCTCAATACTCAATCCACTTTTATCTTTCAGTGTCTGCCAGTTCCAGCCTCTGGGGAAAGAAGGTAGATTTCAGAAGACGTGATTGTTTCTGGCAGCTGAGCAAATCCTTCACAGTACCACCTTTAGAGGAATTGACTGTGTGCGTTGACCTTTGGCGACTGATTCCCACCTCAGAATGGACTGCGTTTGTATATAAGAAGCCCGGAGATCACAACATTGAACTTGGCTTGTCTGGAACCGGGGGCAATTTGAGAGCCTGGTTTTTCGGACAAAAATGGACCATTGCACATAGCTTGCCCATTCAAACTTGGCACAGTATTTGCCTAACTTGGTCACATCATACTCAAAAAGCCCAGCTGATCGTTAATGGCACAGTCGTCTTTACTTCGGATCTATATTACAAATCGCCTAGTAACCTGGCCCCAAATGGTACGCTAACACTAGGGGTGTCTCACAGTGTTGTTGGTGGAGATATGTTGTTTGAAACAGGAACCAACTTTATTGGGGAAATGACATTGTTCCGTATGTGGAGTCAGGAACTGAACCCTGAGCAGTTTAAGGATATGAAGTGTGTTAGTGGTAATATAGCAACATGGAGTCTGACTGACTGGGATTACAACAGTTGTCCACCAGTATCTGACCACAGCCTGAAATGTGGTAAACAATTATCTTTTATTATCACATTAAATCCACTGTATGAAATAATGTTATAACAATCTCCCCGGACAAGGATAATCATTTTAACAAGTATCATAACCCTACTGCTTAATGTAAATAACTAAAACATAGCAGATAGCTCATATATGTCTTTGTCATGATTTAATAGGGTATCACTGAATGCTAATGATCGACAATTAATTATAAACATATCATACAATGTATTTACAGATCTACAATCTCTTAGTTGGAGTTTATTTATTGTTGATATGGTTATATGAAGCTGCAGTAAACACCTGACAAAAATAAACCCTTCGTTTATTATCTAGCAAGGCAAGACAAAAAAGTGACGGTTTGACCCGCAGGCCCCAAATTGTTGAAATCTGTACCTAGTGTTAGGGTGCAAAAAATCCAAAATGATTAAGACATCATTATAAACAATACTATACTAAAGTGCTGTTTAACATATATGTGTAAGGATTTGTGAAAACGTTATGGTCATCTCATTTCAGAATGTTCCAAGTACAGAATAAATATGAAACTATATTTAATACACAAGATGACTGATTATGTCGGTGAAACCGAGTCCAGAGAGATTGCACTCAAATGGGTAAGATACATGAATCTTTATACATTTTATGATTATAACAACATTATAATCAAGCAGGATGTTCTTAACACAGACTTTTTTCTTTCTAATGCAGCTTAAGACTATTTTCCCTCCAAATATATCTCTGCATTTCGTGGTTCTGTCAAGGTAATTTTGACATTTTGGTTTTTGTTTATGATTTAAATCTGTGGCAATTAATAGACCTTTACACAACCCACATCATATACCATATGACCTCTATTCAATTTATTCAAACACCCTATTTATTGAAAATAGTTCATTCAACATTTAGACCTTTTTCCCCAAGTGCTTCGGGTTCCTCACACAATCCAAAAACATGCCAGTGAGGTGAATTGGAGATTATAAATTGCCCATGAGTGTGTTCGGCATGAACTTGTGAGTTCTAATAACTAATAATAGTTATTTCCCATTTGTTTTTTAGAATTCAAAACGATATTGAACTCAGTCAACACAAAAGCACAGACTTAAAAGTAAGTTCAACTTATGTAATAACGTTTATTAAATGAACAGATATTAAAACATATGAATATAAAACAATAATGCGTAATTATGCTTGTGTTTAGGAGACAGTACATTATTTACTTAAAAATGAAAGGTAAGAATATCTACTGTCGATCTTTTGAAGAGTACAGGTTTACAGATTACAATAACATACTTCTTTTATTTATTCTTATACATTTTTGCCTTTAAGGTTTAGCTGCCTGGTTTATGTGATCGTAAGTCCTGCAGCAGCTGTGGAAAATATTCAGGATCTGTTATTGGCTATGTTGGCGCCAGCTTACAAACACGATGAACAGATCATCCTTCAAACAGATCCATCTTCTGTAAACATCCATCCAGTAGGTACGTTTACTCTGAACAACTATTACATCAAGCTCAAGTACAACTAATAATTACCTTCATTAATTAACAATACTCAGCTACAATGTTGTTTCTTCTCTAACAGATTTCTTTAAGATTTTTTATAGAGTTTATATGAATGCTACAATATCTGGCACAATGGAAATTGCAGCTCAGACTCTTCAGCTCTGGGTGGATTTACAGACAGAACATTACACACATAAAGTAAACTATCTATAAAGCTGGACAAGTCATTTAGGTGTGGTTCTGTGTTTTCCCCTCCCTGTTAGATTCATCAAACATTGAAAGAAAGCCATCTCATGAATGTACTGAATTATAAGCTAACAACGATACAAACTTTCACGTAAGTAACACATAAATATCCTCTTTTTTATAAACACATAAATATCCTCTTTTTTATAAACACATAAATATCCTCTTTTTTATAAACACATAAATATCCTCTTTTGTCCACTTAGTTTCAACTTAATGGTGGTGATTAGTAAAAATGATATATACATAGTAAAGAATAGTGTAGTTTTACGGTACTGAACGGTTTAGTAGTATATATATATTAGTGGTGGGACTCGATTAAAAATTTTAATCGAGTTAATTACAGGGTCTGTAATTAATTAATCGCA
>JAOUQU010330417.1:0-12723 GCA_028566735.1 Ammoglanis amapaensis
TTAATAATTATATATTGTAACGTCCATGGATCGCGCGGAAAGGACGAGACGGATGTAAACAAAAGTCGTGTTTTATTCACACCTTCGGATAACTCGCGGTTACATTTCCGCCATCATTTTTCGGAACATCGGGCCACACGCACACACACACACACACACACACACACACACACACACACACACACACACACACACACACCGGTTCACTCACAAAATCAAATGCAAGTGTGATTGAAACCATTTACACCATTTTGAAAATCGCGTTAAAACTGTAATTCGAATTAACTGAATTAATCGTGAAAATACAAAAAATAATTTTGTTACCAGTATCAACGGAACCAGGGTAGGTAGGCAGGTAGGTAGGTATCCCGTAGTTTGGCTTCCTACAAAAGATCTTCATGTGACATCCCCTACAACTTGTATCTCACATGGAGAAGCAAAGTGGCCAGATCGGCATCACCCCTGGTCTCATATAAATGCTGCAAATCTACTCGATTAAATTCTTTTTATCTGTCTTTATCTGCCATATCAGCACATCAGTGAGTGGCTTTTTTTGGATCTTATAATTACTTTTTTTCTGGCGTACTATTTCATGCTCAGAGAGAGTCTGACTTTATTGATATCTGATTTGAACCTTTTAAAAACGCTCCAAAAAGACTTTTTGAAAGGATGTGCCTTGGAGTCCATCCAAAAACGTTTGTGCTAATGGCATCAAAATGGAACTGAATTGCCTCTAGCAGAGAAAATGCATCGGAAAGGACTGTTAGCAAGTGACAATTTTTTTTAGCACACAAGCATTTTTCAAGGTTTAATCTAATCTAGTCGTACCTTCACATAAGTTCATATGGGGAGCTTTGCTGCTTATGAAAAGTAGACACCGATCTTAATTATCCTTGCTTTTATTATGCATGTGTCCTTGATTAACCAGTAGATGTTTTAAGAAGGCCTAGTCTGGTGTTTAGGGTACGAGAGTAGTAATGTGAAATATGTCGAAACATTACTCTGCTCGGTTGCCACTGTATAAAATTTCAGCAAGTAGAAGAAATCGTATTTGTCAGTGCTATTGGAAGGGTGCTCTTATGCTGCTGTGCACCATCCAGCTGTCATACTGCACTGTTTATAGGCTTTAATCAAGTAAAATGTAAAAGAAAAATCTTTAAGTCACATGAGATTCATCTATATGCCTGCCAATTTCTATGTAACTTTAATGAGCCTGTTCTCTTATTACTTTTTATAGAGACAAACGAGCCTCCATTATCGGCCATTAATTGTCCAGAGACTCGTATTCATTATTTACTTTAGCAGATTATATGTAGAAATAAGATTTCTTGCAGATATGAAAAGGAACCATTAGAATACAGCTGGTCGTTTTCTGCTTCTTTTGTTTATCAGGATATTAAATTTCGTTGACTTGAGAAGCAGTTTGGTGAAGCTAGGTTAGCTGGATATACTGCTGCGTGTTCTGGCCTGCGCTCGACTGTTTCTAAATAAGCAATTAGGTTTTAAAGGTATCGTAAACCTCTTAACACCTGCCACTGCTCAAAGATTCAGCGCTGAGCTCAGAATGTCCGACATTAGAGTTGCTATGGATACGCTGAAAAATTGTGGGATTTAACAGTGTTATACTATAATTGTTTTTCAAGGTTCCAAATCATGAACAGTTTTACTACAAAAAATGCCAGTACCAGTACTTGTAAACAATTTACTCATCCCACCAGCACAGACTAGTGACATTTAGGGATAAAATAAACCAAGAAACACGGAATCATTGTTTTGTTAACACAAGTCCTGAAAAGCACTATATTAAACAATATGTATTATTCTTGTTATAAAGTGGTGGCCTGGTAGGGGATTGACCCTGTTTAGTAAAAGCATAGCTTATGAATAAGCTCTTAGAGTGAATAAAGAGGAATGTTTTTTATTTTCATATATTAGGGATCAAATCTCTGAGACCTGTAATGAGAAAGCTTTTTTAATCTGATGCAGTGTTACAATACAAGACTTCAACCACAAAACCTTGCTAGAGATGCTTGAAGGTCAAATATTAGGTCTTGCTTGAGTGGTATAGATTTTGGATTATGGTCACCTGACGTAACTCTGTAAAACATTTGTTGGAACACTAGAAGGTCGAATAAGTCAGTCAACAAGTAATTTTACAAGATGCTCATTGGTATATATTGTGAACTCTTTGACAACATTGGCTAACATATTGTGTGGAACTATGAAAGTCCACATCATCATAAGTGCAACAAAATTTTCCTTTAGGTTGCAATAGAACTGACCAAAATGATAATTAAAATTTTTTATTGGGTTGACCTTAGATTCTTTAGATCTCCCCTAATGTTAGTCTGTGTTTATGTAATATGTAAGGTACATTGTCTTCTTGTAGGTTATGCAGTTAAAATACCAGCCAACAAATCGAACTATTAATTGCAGTGATTTTCTTTCTGTGGCATGATTTGATCATTCTGTATGATAAGAAATTATTAAGGTGCTTTCATATAATATAAATGGCCATTTATTACATGGCTCATGAGAGAAATAGAGAGAAATCATCACCAATCTGCTTTTAAGGCATCAGTAAAGTAAATGTACATAAATGTACGTCATACGTGTTGATACAACAGGATTCTTTTAAAAAGTATACATTATTTTTGTTGAACAGCACAACTTTTGGTTTACCTGTATGTGAGTGTATTCAGCTTCACTGTAATATGTCAGTAGACGTGTAGACATGTTCACAGAAATGTTCTCGATTGATAGAGACTGTAGCATTTTAACAAGATAGATAATCTTTTAATGATTTATTTATTGATGCCAGGTTATTTAGGAGTCACAGTTTTGATTTAAAAGCTTCATTTAAAAGACCATAACCACAAGAATCTTAAACGTAGTGCATAACCCTCAAAGCTATGTGAACTAAACTAAACTCTTAATAGTTTTTGACTGTTTGTTTAACGTGCGTACTATGTTGCGTGTATATTATGTAATTATAATAAATGCTGAAATATATTTAAATGTTCATTTATTATCATAAATGTAAGTTAACTTTCCATACTATCGTTTAATTTAGTTTAATAATCAACACATCATGTTATCAGCCTTTCTTAAGGACTAGACAGTAAAAATATGCAGGTAGACGGACTTGATTAACCCCAAAATATATCGGGACAAGATGATTAATAGACATTCACACAGACTAGCAATGAATACAGTTTATGTCTTCCATGTCATATGGAGTCATATATTATTAGTTATGTGTGTGCGTTACTTTTGAGTAATGCAGTATATCTACTGTATTGAGTCCTTTAAAAATGAAATAAGGTTTTTCTCTGAGGGTAGTGGTCTCATATACGCAAGCTCATACCAAACTTTTTATGACCCGTTAAAAATATTCAGCCATTAAAATAAAATATATGAACGAAGACGCTCAGCCACACACACACATTGTGTCTATAAGCACATTTACCAGTGTAAACATGCCCTCGATTTGGGCTGAATCTGTCTGCTCGTAACTGGGGTTTGGTTCTCTCAAGTATTGCTGCTTTTTCTTCCACAGCAAGTCCAGATGAAGTCTGGTCCAACATCAGCTTTCTGGCACTGATAGAGAAATTCCTGCCACAGATCGTAAATCATCCCTCCAACCCCCCACCCCAACAGACCCCAGTAAGCTGGCTCCCACTTGGAGTAGATCGATTGGGCCTGACTGGGTTTGTACAGCCCACCCTGACCGTGTCCTAAGGGAACCAGTGTGGGTGGAAACGTTTACACATGGACACATTAAAAAGCCATTAGGACCAATGATTGTTTGGACAGTTGTTAAGTGTCCGAACTATTTTATTCGAAGCTCGATTGCTGAGCAGTGACATCATTTGCGACACTGCCAGACTCCGAGCTGGCTGAGCTGTAAAGTTTCCAGAAACTATTCTAAATTCTAAATGCATGAGGACATAATGGGACACCAGATGGACATCTGGCATCGACTTGTGTCAAAACATAATTTGTTCGAGGAGCAGTGTTATTCAACATGCATATGACTTCAGGGGAAAAGAAAAGACTAATTTGTTTCTCGATCAGCCACTTCACTCATTTTAATGGCTAAACTAGTCAAGAAGTTATTTTTGGACGTCATGTCCGCTAGTCCTGCACAATGTACTCTTAATCAACCTTTGGCTATAGGAACAATATATATATAATTAACAGAAACGATGAATGGCATTTGAATCTTGGTCCAAATTTGGGCCATTAACTTTGAATACTGTTGATACAGGATAAACCTTAATATTGTAAATGTAAACCTTATTTTCAAATTTAACAGGCAAACATAGGGGTGGTGGTATATTCTAGCTAAGAAGTAAATCATTTACACTAAGATGTAGTCTTATACATCTACTGAATCCATCAAACAATCAACTTACTTGGCCTTGGTTTGGATTGTTTCACGTCTGTAAGGTTCTAGATAAAAACATTTGTGAAAATAAATGCAGGGGTTGCAGAATCGTGCCATCTGATGTGCTATTATGACCAGGATGAATCACAGATGTTTCTGCAGCTGCATCTTTACTTGTATTGGTTCATATACCAACATAAAAAAATTCTAGGTATTTGGATTGTGTTGTGGCACCAACAAGATCCTACCACGATTAAAGATTCACTTTTATGCTCACGTACTTGATTTTCATACGTGGTTAAATTTTTTGACCGTCTGAAAGCAACACTAGAAGTTTAACCCCCTCCCCCATGCTGAAAATGACTTTTAAATACTATAGACTTGAAAAGAATAGCAGTCATATAAAAAGATTTTATACAATTTGAATAAGGGTGGCATGGACTCTCGGTTCTATACTATGCAACAGACTGGCAACTTGTTTTGGTGTTTAGTGTATGTGCTCCTAAAAAACATGAATTGGTGGTAAATCTAGACAGTGGATGGATTGACATATACAATATACATTTATAATCAATCAGGCTTTTTATTTTTTAAAATGTAAAGCATAAAGCGTAGTTATCATGTGGGCTATGTGCAACTTTGAAATAAATCAAAGAAATGTACACACCAGATCGGTGTACCTAATAATGTGCCATTTTTACCAATTTAGTTTATTTTTTGTTATTTATTAGTTTTAAAATGAACAGGTTTTGAAAAAAATATCTCTGGAACCAGAATCCCTGTAAGAGCTGCCAATGAATGTTGAGCTCCGTTGGCTCAGATTATTTAAAAAAATTGACATTTAAAATATGGGATTTCATTAATCTTTATAAGCATATTAAAACAGATGGATTGTGTTTTCTGGAATTGATCAACTCAGTAGTGTTTATTATTTTTGATGCTACCTAATTAAAATCTTTCATGCTAAGTCGCACTAAACAGGTGTGGCATGCCTGGGTTTATCCACATGGAACACGCCTGTGTAAACATTTGCAGCATATATTTTTGAACCTATCAAATCTTACTGAACGCTTGTCAGACGGATTCAACATCTTTTCTGTCCTGATAGCCAAGCGGATCCGTTTCGTTGCAGGATTTAACATCAGAATAGCTACAGTCCAATTAAAAGCAAACACCGCCTTGGAGATAAAGGTTCTTCTGTCTAACAGTGCTAACATCTCACCGTCATTCTTCAAGCCAGATCGCTTCCATCAGCGGCTCTACTGTGGCTGAATGAACCCCCTGGGTTCTCAAATTTGATTTCTTTTTGACCATCTTCTAGTTTCACTGCTGCTTTCAGACTCCGGTTCTAGAGAAGCTCAGGAGACGCGACCTAAGTTGCTACACCAAGACCAGCGTGGGCATGACCTAATAATCACAGACATACACAGAACAATAGCTGTAATAAAAAGTATTTAACCTCTCTTCAGAGCTGAAGCATGTAGCTGCTACTCAGCAGGATCAGGCACAGTTTCATGTGTTTAATAGCAACACTACATGATCAAAAGTATACGACCACACAGAAGGCATGCAAATAAAAAATCTGAAATGATAATATAATTTAGTTTGTGATCAGAATTATGTGAAGCTCAATTAGCATTCGAGCATCCCAAGCCAAATACAGGCAGCAACATGAATCATATTTACAACTTCATTAGAGAAGCAGTTAACTAGAGACTGATGTCGGTACTGGTTTATAACAAAAGACTTCAAACATAATCTATATATAAATTATAATAAATAAGTGTGTAACAGTGTTATTGTAAAACACTGTTGTTATTGCTTATACGTATGTCCCACTGTATTATCGATTTTGGTGCATAGAGTTTTTGAACAGAATGTCCTCTGTTTTGTTGTCAGTGCAACAGAAGCGGTATGTTTGTACACTCCCTTGATATTCAGTCCGTTTAAAAGGCATCTTGCTCTGCAGCATTTTATAGTATCTAAGTATACGTGCACTCTGTTTCTTTGAAGCTATTTATCAAGAATTATTTATGTAAAGTGTTGTTTATGCATAGCGCTCAGTAGGTTTTCACACAGACCCATAATGTCATTTAAATTTGATTAAAGTCAGTTATGAATGCAGCAGATTGGAACACTATTGTGCAACACACACACACACACACACACACACACACACACACACACACACACACACACACACACACACACACAGAGATACCTCCCAAGTTTGTGGGAACAGTTCCCTCCTCTTCCAACATGACCATGCACAAAGCAAGGTCAATAAAGACATGGATTTCAGTCTTGTGTGGATGAACTTGACCTGTCTGCACCTCAAATTGATGGAAACACCTTTGAGGGGATGGGGATGAATTAGAATGGAGACTGAGAGCCAGGACTTCTCTTTCCAACATCAGTATGGGACTTCACAAATGCACTTTTAGAAAAATGGTCAAGAATCTCAATAAACACTCCCCAGAACCTTGTGGACAGACTACCCACAAGAGCTGAAGTCTTCTAAGTGCAAAATGTGGACCAACATCATACTGGACCCCATGGATTAAGAATGGGATGTGACTTAAGATCATATGTGAGTCAAGGCAGGAGAATACTTTTTTGACAATATAGTTGCAAGTGCTATTTGAGTCGTGAATTTGAAATATGCTTTTCAAGTTGGCACAAATACACTGTTGAGCCACATTTTTAATACGAATTAATATTCAACATAATCGCCGTGTGTGGCCCAGGCAGCGGCTTGACCGGCTGGCTGGACTCGATATGGTCCCGGTCACATATGCCTTGAGCCGTGCTGACTGAAATACTTCCATAAGCTACTCAAGTTTATCAAGGTGGTCTCAAGGATGCTTATTTTGGGTTCAATTTGGAAAATTAGGGGGGCAGAGCTGTACTTGGAAGTCTTTGTCATGATCTTGCGACTACATTTCTAGAGAATCTGACAACTCACGTTGTCCTGGTGTCCCAGGAAAGACGATCAGCATACATGGAATGATTGACGATGTTGTAATGAGACTACAATAGCCAGCCAGCTACTACTACTACAGACAGACTCAGTCACGCTAAGAAAGTAAGAGATCGTCTTCAAACTTTTGGTGCAAGAAGTACATTCATGTGCTGTTACTGATGTTATACACTATACATGTGTTAAATCCCGAGTGCAGTTCCTTTATTTAAATATTCCCCTCACTCCACCATCCCTTCAAACACAGACCTGCCTTTTTATTATCAAAGCAAATATTTCCTTTCAGTCCCCCTCTTCCACGCCACACTCCAAACCATGTTTGTTTAATGAGAACCAGCATTAAACTCTTCCCCCACTATCACAAATCCTAGTCCAAAAAAACATCCCGTGCGTTGTGACACTTGACGGAAGCGTTCACTGCAATGTTGCCAAGGCAATTGAAAGGTTGCGATGGCGCTAGGAAGGGCATAATTACACAGGCTTAAGTGTAGACATGGCTGCAGGGGAAAGGGGGAATTTATTAGCCTGATCACTTTTAATTAGGACTAGGAATAGGAGCTGGGGGCCCAACTCATTTTGGCAGTCGTAACAAAGATGCACTGATGTCTGATTCATGTTTTTAGAAGAATAAAAATATGAATTAGCGATAGCAAAGATGCACGTCCGATCTCAATGGATGGAGAGCAGGATGGTGTTTAAAATTAGCTTTTGTTCATTTAGTCTATTACAAAACTTACCTAATTCCAATGCTCATTACAACACTAGAACACATTGCGATAGCATAGTGATGCTATTTGTAGTGCAAGTATATTATGTATTTGTTCTGCTAGTATAAAATGCACATCCCAGGAGCGGAAATGCCACTGGAGTTTTGTTTCTGACCATTTTCATTTCATTCTGCTTGCAACAATGCAGCGCTCAGCAAAATTCATTGTAACAATATGTCAGGAAAGACAAAAGTCTGAGACATGCTGGGATAGCGTGGATTATTACATTTAACACAAATTGAAGAGTCCATGCCAGCCCAGTATATTAGTTCTGAGGCATTCTAAACTCGTGTCAGTAAAACTAAAACAAAGATTAAGCATTGAGTTAAATTGGTGTGCTTATTAAATTGTTCATATTGAAAACATTGTGTTAAGACAAATAATTAAACAATGACCCTTTAATATTTAATAGACAATGAACTAATTATGAACTAATTATAAATTTATATTTATTTATTTATTTTCTGTAATTGACGATGATTTGTCAGCCAACACACGTTGGTCACTGTTGCTAGCATCTCAGGCCTCTAGAATCTCATAGTTTTATACTTAGCTATAACACATCCTCCAGCTCATGTGAAACTTGCTTTGTTGATTGTGTAGAAATAGTAATGATTTCTATATTAGAATCTTAGTCACACATACCACGTCCCTTCATATTGTGTGCTTGTCAGTGATGGTGAAATCTACATTTGTATGCTCTGCTTCTGTCAGACGTTATTCATGCAGATTCTGTATTAATTGCAGTTACAAACACAGCGCTTTACTTTCTATTGCCAAAAAGATGAATATCATTTTTTTCTAATTTATCCCATTAAAATAATTAATTGTTGGTTTAGTCAAAACTATAATTGACAAGTCTAGCAACAATATTATAAAGTTCTAACTCCAACGCTTATGAATTAACTCATCATACAATTATAATAAAATCAAATCATTTGTATCAACAATTAAATAAAATATTTGTTTATGTTAAATCTCACGTTTTAATCTCGTCTACCACAGAAAACAATGTACAAAAAAATAACATTCATACCAATGACTAGTTATTATATATAGTTATAATATTGTTTTTGTTTTAAATGCAGAATCATTCAAAGTGCATAACAACACGTGACAAAATCACTAATTAAATAATAATTTTATTCTCTGATTTGTCATGAACGTTTGAAAATAAATCGTGTGATAATTTATCTGCAGGTAAAAATCTTTTGGCTTCAGTTAGTTTACATCCAACTGCAGGAATCCGTCACCAGAATAATGAAGTTATTTTAACTCTCGTTCTTGGTTCTTTATTTAAACAATGTTTGTTTATCATCTGCTGTAGGTCTCACCATCACAAGTATTAAAAACAACTATTTCTTCGATTGATAATGCTGCCATGTTGGATAGTTGAGACCGCTGAACCCTTTGGTTGGGAGAGAAGATACTTATATTGGTGTTTATTGCGTTTTGGAAAAGAGCTCTTTATAGTATATAGCATTTGTTTCTAATTAGGTTAACAGCTATATTTTAAATTCAGGCTATTAAGACAAGATAACATCAGCACATTTCTCCTGCGGTGTTCTTATCGTCTGCATTCTTATCGTTCAGATGACCTTCAGCTCACTGGGTGTCACTAGAGAAATAAAAAGCTTGATATGAACAATGCAGAAATGCCCCTGTGTGTGTCGAATATTGACACGTGCCACCTCGAAGATAAAAAGCTTTTATAAAATATATTAACACAGTGAAGAAGCAGCATCACTGACTGTTTAGATTTCATACATTTTTCCATCGTGGTTTTATTGACCTGGAGATTTTGTTAGAATAAGCAGCTATAGAATGAGTGAAGAATAATTTAGTTTCAACGCATCATCAAGGAAGTGAGAGATGGACAAGGTTCAAGAATCTTGTGGTCACTTTTTAGTCACTTTTTAAGCCCAACATATAAATCCACTCTGACTTTCTCTCCTGCCGTAGTGGTAACTCAATTTTTACATTTTTTAAAAATTATTTTCTCTCATTTTTATTTCTTCCTACAATTTGCTGGAGGCTTATTGCCCATGTGCCTCTGGGGGACAAGCATATGGCCATCTGAGCTTTCTGATGTTCAGACAGCATGGGTTAATGTCCCTATGGGGCAAATGTCTTTCTTTTCTGGATGAGTGCATAGAGTGTAATTCCCCTTACTTTGACTTTTCCTTTCTTTGTCTTTTGACTTTTTTGGGTATTATTTTGTCCACTCTCTAACTACAGTACAGAGTTACCCTGAGATAAGAGTTTAATTCAATCCACTCGTAACTCAAAGTAATTTAAAACAGCCGAAATAAATGAAATCTGTTCCAGACCTGTGAAACATTTCAAAACCTAAATTATGAACAAAGATCACTTCACTTTACTTCTCACTAATGTGTCCACTCACCTGGTTTCCTCCTGTTATTTTCAGTTCATGCTTGTAGATTCATCATCAATGGCTCGTAGATTCTGTACTGAATACATTTTATTATTGTGATGTCGTGGCTGTTCAAGGTGTCGTTACCTTGGAGACGGACGAGTAACGGAAGTGAATGACTGAGGAGGAGATGTAGACACGTAAACTAACACTGGACTTAACACTAAATATAAACTAACACTACTTACCTAACACTAAATGTAAATGAACACTGTACTTATCTAACAATAAATGTAAACTAACCCTACTTAAAAAAACACAACATTTAAACAAACACTGCACCTAACACTAAATGTAAACTTACATTGTTCTTACTTAACATTAAATGTGAACAAACACTGCACCAAACACTAAAACCACACAGGGGCGCCGTGCGTTGCTGACCCTGCGCTCTGACCCCAGTTGGGATATGCGAACAGAAACATTTCGTTGTACTGGACATCTCTAATTTTTTTAATGCACCAAACACTAAAAAATTAACACTAAACGTAAACTAAAACTGTACTGACTTTACGGAAAATGAGACCATAAACACGTAATTGTAAAAAAAAAGGCACCTTCTTAACTTTAGAGCATTAGAACAAGATTCTGGTGTTGTGCTTTCGATACTGGACTAATATCATGTGCCAACTAGTGGCAGCTTTCCAAATCTTGAATTTTGCACAGATCTCTGTTGGGCTGCTTGTATCTAAAGGTACCACTGAAGATTTGACCACAAAGTTAAATGAACGATCTACATTAAATCAATCCAACTTTTTTTGTCAACACTACACATGGAATGTTGTAGCTGATGTGTTTTTACATCAGTATTTCCTGGAAGAAGAAAAACACTCCTTAAAAACTCATCGCATTTTAAGATTAGGTCTAATTAGACTAAATCTCGGATTGCGTTTGGAAAAAACTTGAACAAGACTCTATCCTGGTATGCAACTTCGTCACTAGGTAGATATACTCCCACCCTGCTAAAGCTTTGCTTGGTAACTTGAGCGTGCTTATGTTATGTTGTAGAAAAAACGCAATACAAGCTCAGCTTTAAAGCCACACAAAGTAACAAAACGAGATCAGTGAAAAAGCTTTTATGCTCAGCAAGGAAAATCAGCACAAGAACCATAAACTGGGTTTCCAGTGTCTCATGTTATAAATCACTTTTTTTAAACATCTTGCTGTCTAAATGAGGAATTCTGGTTTTGGAGATACTATCTTTAACACAAAATGATAGATTCAACGTGATAGTTTACTGGGGAACACATGCATGGTTAAACAAATGCTTATCGTCCTTGCAATCATATTGTGCAAACAATGTGACCGGATATATTGGCCACACCTGCTGCGGACTATACAGCTTTGTCTTAGAAAATCTGGGCCCGACACCAGAATGCCACAGAAAAGATGCAGATGGTACACTTTTATAGGACATGTTTATTGCCGTTGAATCTCGGTGACCCATTTGCTGTCCTCCCATGGATCCTAATGACGAAGCATTTCATCCACTGGGCTTTTTTTCTGGACATTTTTCTATAAAAACAATGCACAGGGGTAAAAAAAATGACTGATAGCACCAACGCTGTATGGAATCATGACTGGATGAAAAGACAAATTGGGGGTGAGGGGGTGAAGGGGGGCAGATGATTGATTTGCCACTTTATGTTATCTGATTGTCAACTGTCATTAATTTACTTCAAGTAGAAATACTTAACATGGTATCATCTTAATAAATTTTCCAGCTCCTCTGTTAGCAAACCTGCCTTTTCTTTTTATTACAGGTCACAAGTTACCAAAACTGGCGGAAAACAACACGACGCTTCTTCCTTTCCTTTTAATCAATACATTTGCTGACCCTGAACACATCCTAGGGAATAGCATGCTTACTGTAAACACAGAAATAAATTAACTGATTCAAAGTTGAATTAGTTCCTGCTACCTGCAATAAGTTGTACCACATACTGGAATGTGAAATTACATAATAGTTAAATATTTTCGTATAGTCCAGGACGTATTGTGCATGTTTATAGAGAGACTTGGCAGCCGACAACCGTCCTTGCTACAGGAGATAGATGCTCAGTCTCTCAGCAGGGAGCTGTAATGAATGATGATATGCACACACACACACACACACACACACACACACACACACACACACACACACACCCAC
>JAOUQU010330528.1:0-12722 GCA_028566735.1 Ammoglanis amapaensis
ACCAGGATCATGTGGTCAAATCTAAACTATCAATTGTGATCACAAGGGGGGGGGGGGTGTCTGACAGATGTACACAGTTACACACACATACACACAGTTACACATGTTTACACACACATACACACTCTTCTGATCCTCTCAGATTGATTCGTCGATTTATCATTCCAGCCCATTAAACCTCCGTCCTGATATTCGGCCCCGCCCGGGTCCATCACCAGAGCCGCCGTGCATTGTGGGAGAGGCTGAAAAATTTATGAGCCGGCGTCGGCGCTTTGACAAATCTGTCATGCTCTCTAAATCTGGTGAATTATTCAGAGCGCCGCTTCACTCACCATTTCATAACGTAAACTCTGAAGGTCAAATCGGGGTCACAGACACAAGGTTTTAAACACAGAGGGGGAAAAAGTGTTTTTAATCTCTTTTAATGAACATTTAAATCCCTGCAGACTTTAAATCGTTTCTGTTTCTTCTCACATCCATCCAGACTGTCTGGGCTCGACGGTTTTTGCTCCCATCAAGACCGACCTCGCGGGCAACATCGCGGTAAGTGCAGCAGATTTAACCTTTTATTTAATAAACCATCGAGGTTGCCAGACCCTGAAACTTTTCCTCTTTACCTCATTACAGAAAATGAAGGCGGTGTACGACAGCAACCCGAGTCGCTTCCGGACGCTGCAGCAGATGCTGGAGGTGGAGAAGGAGATGCACGGGTCCGAGTGGCCACGGGTGGGGGCCACGCTTGCCCTCATGTGGCTCAAGAGGTCAGAACCGGACAGTCAAAACTATTTTTAACAGATTTCATCTTATTGTATTACGATCTAGTCCCACTGCGGTTTACAAGATGAAATATTTCCACAAGGATTAAAAACCAGTCACACCATTACAAGCAAAAATATTTTACATAACTATCCAAAAAGGGTTTTAGAAAGAAGAACATAATTAAATCAACAAATATTAACTCGAACACAAGTTCCTCCTTGTGGCGGGTTTGTTTCATTGTGTTAACCACAGTGGGACCAGATTGCTACACATCATCTGTGTTGTCGTGGATCGTGATAACTATCCCAGATGTTTCATGCTGTCGTGGTTTTAGTTTTATTTCATGCTAAATTAGGCGCGTCTGTGTCCCGTTAGCATGACGGAATGTCCGCGTTCCTTTCAGAGGGCTGCGCTTCATCCAGGTCCTCCTGCAGAGTTTGGTGGACGGTGAGAAGGACGAGAACAACCCCGAGCTCATGAGGGTGAACATCACCAAAGCGTACGAGATCTCGCTGAGGAAATATCACAGCTGGCTGGTACAGAAGCTCTTCAAGGTCAGAACAGTTTCCATCCCAGCATGACCTGCTCAACCAGTTTGAGATCAACTGGAACGTAAAACCCCCCACAGACGATGTTAAGCAGAAGGAGGGCTGGTGGGGTGACTGTGGGGTTCTAGGCCCAGGCTCAGTGCAAGTACAAGTACTTTAATTCAAAGAGACGATTCTGTTGGAACAGGATTCAAATCTGTGAATCTTTTGAGATGAATCAATATTTATTCTAAATAGCAGAGGGTGCTGATGCTCTTATATTAAAAATATAAAAATATATAAAAAATATTTCTAATATGTACTGATTCTCTTCTCCTGCTCTCTAGGCGGCGCTGTATGCTGCTCCATACAGGGTGGACTTCTTGAAGGCGCTTTCCAAGGGGCGCGAGGTGAAAGAGGTCGACTGTTTGGAGAAAGTGCGCCAGTTCTTGGTCAACTTCACACCCACCATCGACGCCATCTACGAGACGTACACCAAGATGAACGCCGAGCTGGACTATAAAGCCTGAACCGCCGCCGCCGCGCGTTCCTATTGGCTGTAGTTTGACTGTTGTGCTTTTTATTGGACTGTTGTGTTTTGTTGGGATCCAGGACTGGATGTTTCCGTCTCTTCTGCTGGGATCTTTCACCCTGAACATCTGGAGCCTCCAGGATCAGGAGAACTGGAGCTGGATGTTCTTCCTCCATTGCCAGCAGGTGGTGTTTCTACCTAACAGCACTAAGGTCATGGGTTCGAATCTCTCCTCAGGTAACCTCAGTGTGTTGGACTAGTGAGCTGAAGGTCATTGCTTTGAGTCCCATCACTGGTGAGCGAGGTCCCTGACACATAATTGTGTGCTTTTGCTAATATATGAGTGTAAAGGTTAGAACAACAGGTCATTATTGTTGGGCCCTTGGGAGAGGCTCTTAATCCTGAACTGTTGCTCTGTAAGTTCCACAGGTTCAGACTTGTTTAGCACTTTTAATAAACCTCCTCATAACATAAAAGTTACGTACCATATTGGGTGTTTGTGTTTTTGGGTTGTTGGATTTTTAAATATAGATTAATAATTAATATTCCATAAAACAATTTCTTTCTAGAAATGAAGGATGTTGTACAAAAGTCGGTTTGGTTCAGGTTATATTTTATTCAGATGTGATATAAAATATGAGATAAATAAAAAGTGCAAAATCATGCATTTTGTTTTGTCTTTATGTTGTGAGTGCTTTATGTTTTGGTTTTATTGACGTGGGTGCTCATAATGTGTGAAAAACGTACTAATCAGAGTAAATCGTATTTAAAAAAATGTGTTTAGTTTAATTTAACTTGGTAGTTTAGTTTTAATTGGCGAAAATCATTCAGCACTGCACTGGATGCAGTAATAGATAATGGACGCACGATGTCGCTGTAAGATAAAATACACTGAAATTTAGATGGTTAATAATATAAAAATAAATACTGGTTAAATCTCGTGTTCAGATTAAAGAATATAAATAATTTTCCAACAACTGCAATAATGTTCATTTATCCTCTTTGCTAACTTAATAAAGTTTGTTTATAAATGTTTATCAGATGTTAATTGTACATTGAAAGGCGACTAATTTAATAAAGTGTATCTTAATGCAGTAAAATAAAATAAAAAAATAATTCTGGACCTTATATTGATTCTTTAAGGGTTTAAAAACATTCTTAAAGTTTAAGAGAAATGTTTGAGTGACTACGTGAAGCTTAATAAGAAGCCAAGTCAATTTAATTGGTACACCGTTTCGTTTTTATTTACAATAGACAAAGTTAAGGACCAACAGACCAAAAAACACCACTGAGCAAGCCAAGGGCAGCTGGGACAAGCAACAACTTCCTGAAAACGAAATTAACTAATTAAAAAAATTGTCTCTGTTGACTGGATGAGATTTAACTGGATGAGATAGAAATAGTTTATATTTACCAAAATAATATTGACTAAAGATACAGTAGTTAGCATCTACAGGCTACATTATAACTAGCTGTAAATCTACTGAATATATTATTCACAATATTGATCAATATTCTTACAAACTCTGTAGAAAACACTTTGTAAAAGTAAAATTAAATTATTCATTAAGTAATGAAACATATTTAGTGAATAATCTTGTTTTGGTGAGATGAACACGGACATGGTGGATGAATGGACGTCGTTGTTTGTTTAGGTGTTTGGTGAACAGTAGGGGGGTAAATTTGGGATAAATAGGTGTGGTTGGATTTAGGAGGTTCGTTTTATTAGGGGCGGTGAAAATGGCGACACCCACAGCGTCGAGCTTCCTAAACTTCGTTGTGTTTAAGCTCCAGTAACGGCGACATTTTTCTGTGAGACGTCGTGAAGAAACTTTCAGTGAATTTAACGCCGTTTCATGAACGTTCGGCTTTTGGCGGGAAGCGCGCGAGGGTTTGATCAGCGCGCCTCAGGTAAGATGGCGCGAGCTTCTTTGTGACTGAATTTTTATCTCTTTGTTTAAACCTGTTTAAGATATAAAACTAAACCATACACGTATAAAACTGCTTTAATCAGATGATGTTTACACAAAAAAACACACAACTTTTATTAACTACAAGTGTGTTGATATGTGAATAAAATCATCCAGGAAATTCCACAGGTATCTTCTCACCTCATCATGGCGTATTTAATTAAACATTCGCCATAGGTTTGTGAAAACTGAAAGCTTCTTCATGACACATATAATTCAAATAAACTTCAAAATAAATACTGAATATAAAACTTGGGTGATGTTTTGGGTGATGAAGACCCTAACCGGGGCCTTGCTGAAGGGCCCAACAGCAGCTATCTAGCATTGTTGAGGTTTGTCGTTCTTTACTAGGAGAATGTACCTTAACCACTAGGCTATGTAGTGTACTGTAACAAGATCTGTGTTGTAATCACGGACGAAGCTCAATTATTCATTATTAACATGTTATTACACATAATAAATACAAACTAATAAACTTCATCCACTTCTGGCGTTGGTCCCAGATTCATTTCACAATTGTTAAATAATTCAAAATTAAAAGACAATTTCTATCTTCTTATCATTTAAAACCAACCACAATTTCTGTAGATGTAGAAATAAACTGTTATACTCAATATATTTAGAGTCCAGAGCCCATGAGGTGGAACATTTGGTCAGTTGTGTCCAGTCTATGAAAGGTTTCTTTTTAACAGGGGAAACTGTGGAAATTACATCTCCAGGAATGTTTCCACGCTGAAGCTGAAGATTCTTTAGTGTAGACCAGGTTTCCTTTAGAAGGTTCTCAGACTCTTAATAAGGCTGATGAGAGATCTTACCTGATGGAACCACCACATTTCATTGTTTTGGCCCTTGATTTTCAGGAACACGAGCATCACACTGGACACAAGGTCTCATGGGATTGGTTCTTGTACGAGGGTTTGACCAGTAACCATGTGCAAACCACCAAACTCACTCGTGGTTCTTCTATGTGCTCATTTAGTGTTGGTACCTTGATACTGGGTTGAATTCTGGTCCTCTTTGGGTTATGAATTTGGAATCTACAAGGTTTGAGCAAACTACGAGTAAACTTCACAGACGTCTGGTCTCGTCATCTCTGAGAACGTTCACCACAATAATGTCAAATTCTGGAGCAAACGATGTCCGTCTCAGAGAGCTGCGAACACTTTTGGGGTTTTGAGGACTGGGCGTGATGGATGGAGCTGCATACTGGAAGCATTGAGTGGGGAACAAGATGTTCTTTCATCGTGGTTCAGTTTCATCGTGGTTCAGTTTCATCGTGGTTTCAGAAAAAGAGTAGTACAAAATATATTTATTATTATACTTTTTACTTTTATATGTAGTATTACTTTATATTAATGTAAGTCTGCTAGAATTATTATTAAGCTGATAATAACAACATTATTATTAAGATTATTGTTTTAATTGTGTGTGTGGGTTCGAGCCAATTTCAGTTATGTATTGTAATTTTACTATAAAATTACTATAAAATTACTATAATACTATAAAATTATTTTTATTTCACTCATCCCGCTGGTGTCCTCAAGGATTCTCAGCGTTGCTCGCATCTCACAACATGCCAGTAGGTAACTTGGCTGCTAGCGCTGGCGCTCTGTAACTAACAGTAGGGTGTATTTGTGATTAGCAGGCAGTGTTTCTGAGTGGCTTCTGACCATCTGCAGCCCTGATCAGGACACAGTACAGAATAATAAACTATGTGCAGCACTACAGGAGCTTCGTCTCCCTCCCGATGGTGGTGAAACCGGTTTGTAGAGTTCACAGATCCAGATGATGGGCGTGTTGAGGCAGGTCAGGACAGCTCAGTGTGTCTGTATGTGTGTGTGTGTGTTGAAATCTCCCACAATACACCAGATGTGTGTGATGTAGGTGAGATGGTGGGTTTAGTGATCATGTAAGGGATGTGCGGTTATCTCAGGCTGGTCAGATTAGGGATCGAGGCAGGATGAGTCTTTAGGATGAGGTTTACTGTAACTCAAATAAATATTTATAACCCCCCCACCCCCCTAAAACATTACCCCTGGGTATTGTTATGGTGTAAGCGGGTGTCGCCAGAGGTCAAATAACAAGATAAAAAAGTTCTGTTGTAAATATAATATCTAACAAACACAGCTTTAGCTGCAGGGAGGGAATCCAGGTTCGGAATTGGGTGGAACATCAAACTGTTTACATTTCTGCCACTCATACACAAATTACAGTTGTGACATTTCAAGCAATTCAGGGTCCCAACAGTGAACATGGTGGGGCTTAAACTGGCAACCTTCTGATTCAGGTTCCAGATCTTAAACACTGATTAATTGTCCATGTCTCTTTAGACTGTAATGTTTGGTTTTGACTTTTTTAGAACTCCACCCTTGAGCCCCCCTCCCCATCCACCGCTGAAGAGGAATTGGGCACCGCCGACATCGCTCGAGGGATGAATGAGGTACGTGTTCGTGTTTGGGATTCGCTCCCTGTGGACCGGGAACAGGTCTCTCCTTCAGCCCCAGAGCACTATGAAAATAATGACAACGTTTCTGTGGAACCAAGAGTATTTTGGAAACACGAGAACTTTGAGGAATCGGTCTGATTCAAGAATCTATAAAGAGGAACAAGAGCTACTGGGGGAGCAGATTGTGGGAACCATGAACTTTGTGGACGGATGAAGGTTAAGAGTTAAAGAATAAATGTCTTCTGTGACTGAGGGTATCTGGAGGAAGAGGATCTGTGGAACTGGAGAAACTTAAAGGAGAAATAAACGTAAAATCATAGAAGCTTGAAAATGAGTCACAACTTTATTGTTTCTTAGTTTATGACCAGCCGCAGATGAAATTATTAAAGATGGACGTTTCGTAAACTCAAGCTGAAGAAGATGAACGGTGGAACTGGAGATTCTTGACCTGGAAGATCAGTTTGAGAACCATAGAACTTGGAGAACTGGTCACATGATCCTTCTGTATTATGTAGAGTAATGAAGTAATGAGTAATGAAATCGACCAATGGCTGCTGAGGAATTTTTAACCATTCGTACGACGAAACCATTGGTGAGAAGAACTGTGGAACACTAAAGCTGGACTTGAGTATTAACTGGTGAGAGACCAGATGAGCGGTCAGGACGGTGCTGGAACAGGAACAGAGATACGTAGAAGGATGGACACACACCAGACCATCATTAGAATTCTCCTTCCTGTTTGTCTTGCACTATGGTAGGCGTGTGTTTCTGCTGAATTTGACTGCTGGGAAGTTCTTTGTTCCT
Source organism: Ammoglanis amapaensis (assembly GCA_028566735.1). Lineage (NCBI taxonomy): Eukaryota > Metazoa > Chordata > Actinopteri > Siluriformes > Trichomycteridae > Ammoglanis > Ammoglanis amapaensis. Next base: position 7,039 of record JAOUQU010330528.1, read on the forward strand.
CTTATCTCTTTACTAACAACCATCATGCTGTCTCAGATGTTCCACTTCTGCTTTCCACCAGATAATCTTCATAACTCCAGAGACTTTCACTGTGGTGACTCCTTCAACCACATTATTGTTCAGAGAGCTTCACGTTCGGTTCCTCACCTGGTTCCTCAGGTTGCCCAGTTTGGAAGAACAATCCTAAGAGTTTAGATGTGAAGCTTTCAGAATGATGATGATGAGCATCTTGGAGTTTGTATTTCGTACTTTACTGCACCACTTCATATTCTTCTAACGCAATGGTGAAGCCCAAACACTGGCTGTTTGCAATACTACATTTTCACCAGAGAGGGCTCCAAACATCCCTCTTTTTGTTTTATATCATAAACACGTCTAAAACACCTCAAAATATTTTCTGTATAATAATATTTGATAGTTAATGAGATGTGATCTTCTCTGTCAGGCGTCCACAACCCTACTGAAGCGGTGCCGCCTGGTCAGGGCCGAGACTGCCCCCAACTCCACCACCCACACCTCCGATCAGGATGCTCCGCCGGACAGAGAGGCCGCCTTCCCCCTGTCCTCGATGGACGGCCTGCTGGAGGAGGTGGACGCCAGCCCCCCCGCCCCTGCCGGCCGACCCGAGACCAAGCAGAACCTGCGCTATAAGTTCCACGGGTTCAAGAAGGGCATCGGCAACCCCATGGACCTGCTGGAGTCGTCCATGGAGTCGTCCCACGCCGGGCCCAAGAAAGCCCCCATGGACTCGCTCTTCGACTACGGGACCTGTCGCACCAGCAACCCCAAACACCGGCGGAAGAAACTCAGGTGAGGAATGTGTGTTGTGTGTAAACGAAACAAAGCGCAATAAACAAACATGTGTAACATTTACGGTACATATAAACTGAAGTGTTTTCTCCTCAGGAACGTGGAGGCGGCAGCGGCGGTGTGTGATGAGGGGCTGCGGGTTCAGAAGGTTTTTAATCGTGCGGTGCTGTTCGACGCCGTCTCCCACGCCGACACACACGTCCTGGACGGGCTCCTGGAGTTCCTACAGTCTCACGACAAGAGGCTCACCGACGAGGAATTCCGAGGTAAACGTTTACACCGGCATTATAAACCTTCAGCTCAAGAGTCCAGTGTGTGGTGTCCAGAGGTTTTACACCACACACACATCTGCACGGTCTGTCCAGCAGCCAATAAGAAAGCTCGTATCTCTCGCCGCTCCGCCGCCAGTGTTTTCTCAGGCTCTGAGACCGGGAGGAGGAAGTCTGACCCCCATCAATCGACTTCTGCCTCTGTGTTCCGGACTCAGTGCATTGTGGGAAAATAACACCAGGGGATGAGAAATCACAGCAAACGGTCACTCAGATGTCAAACTGTGGATTCTGTTTGAACTTTGACCTTTAAGAGTGACGAGGGGCTCGGGTTAACATGTCAATGTGAGGAGCCAAGTGGCAGGAAAAAGTTTGTGAACCCTCATTTACTGGAGTAATGTGACATTGGTTCCCGGTTTAATTTTGGAGCTGGCAGTGTGTGTGTGTGTTTAATTTGTTGTGTGTGTGTGTGTGTGTGTGTGTGTGTAGAACCCTTGACGGGGAAGACGTGTCTCCCGAAGGCTCTGCTGAACCTGTATGATGGGAGGAACGACACCATCCCGCTGCTGCTGGACGTGGCGGAACAAACGGGAAACCTGCACGAGTTCATCAACACACCCTTCAGAGACCTTTACTACAGAGGTAGTGTGTGTGTGTGTGTGTGTGTGTGTGTGTGTGTGTGTGTGCTGAAGGGTGGAGACCACAGACAACACTGCAGCTCTTTCACCAAACATGAACACACACACAAACACACACACTAATGGGCGAGGTTCTCTGGTGCCAATGATGACATCATAGTTCCCACAGCTACGTTATTTCAGTTCCGTTTTCTCAAAAATACGATTGTGTAGATGTGTAAGTGTGTAGTGGTGTGTGTAAGTGTGTAGTGGTGTGTGTAGATGTGTAAGTGTGTAGTGGTGTGTGTAGATGTGTATGTGTGTAGATGTGTAAGTGTGTAGATGTGTGTGTAGATGTGTAAGTGTGTAGATGTGTAAGTGTGTAGATGTCAGACACATTGCCATCGAGAGGCGCTGTAAGTGTGTGTTGTGTAGTTAGTGTGTAGTTATGATGGGTGTGTGTTACAGGACAGACGGCGCTACACATTGCCATTGAGAGGCGCTGTAAGCACTACGCTGAGATGTTGGTGGAGAAAGGAGCCGATGTTCACGCTCAGGCCCGAGGACGATTCTTCCAGCCCAGAGAGGAGGGGGGGTGTTTCTACTTCGGTGAGTCTCACCCTCATCTCACCCTCATCTCACCCTCATCTCACCCTCGTCTCGTCTCACCCTCGTCTCATCTCACCCTCGCCTCGTCTCACCCTCGTCTCGTCTCACCCTCGTCTCACCCTTGTCTCATCTCACCCTCGTCTCGTCTCACCCTCGCCTCGTCTCACCCTCGTCTCGTCTCACCCTCGTCTCATCTCACCCTCGTCTCGTCTCACCCTCGTCTCATCTCACCCTCGTCTCATCTCACCCTCGTCTCGTCTCACCCTCGCCTCATCTTGTCTCACTTTTTCTTCTTTTCCTCCAACTTTCATTGTTTTCTATACCAGTCTGACTCCCTGTGACCATGAACAGGGATGAACGTGTGTGTTCTGGAGTGTGTGTGTGTGTTTCTGTGTGTGTTCTGGAGTGTGTGTGTGTGTGTTCCCAAACTGCCACTACAGTATCATGTCGCCGCTTTGATTTAAGACTTTGGAAGAAGAACAGAACAGGAAGATCAGACGAGTAACTTCCTGTTATCGTTGGTGCTGCCCTAAAGCCCCGTGTTCAGCCCCGGAGTCAGAACGGATCCGTTTGTGTGTGATAAACGTGCTGATGTGAAACAACACACACACACACGCGCACACTCACACACACACACACACAGACGGATCAGGATCAGGGAGTTTCCTAGCCGCCGCTGTAGCTGAGCTCCACCCAGACAGAAGCGTACAGAACGTCCTGGAAGAAACCAGGAGAACCAGTGAACAGTTCCTCTGTCCTGCTGCAACGGGAACCTCAGGAACCCCCACAAATCTCAACCGTCCACTCAAACAGTCCTGCTGAGGTCTGGGCTTCTTTATAGTCATTCTTATGTTCCCATGTTGGGATCCGTGGCCCCTAGGGGCCTCTATTTTAATCATATGTAATTCCTCAGTGTAGTCCTCTGTACTGACCCCAACCGAGAAAGCACGTGCAGTACCTCGACTGACCAGCTGAGGTCATAACTCCAGCAGCACTCCAGTGTATCTGTGTGTAATTTAGTGATTATGGTTGTAGATTAGTAATCAGAAGTTTCCATCACTGCCAGGTTGCTGTTGTTTGGGCCCTTGAGTGAGGCCCCTGAACCCTCACGTGTGTGTGTGTGTGTTCCAGGTGAGCTGCCCCTCTCTCTGGCCACCTGCACCAATCAGCCGGGGCTGGTTCACTACCTGACCGAGAACAGTCAGAAGAAGGCGGACCTGCGTCGTCAGGACTCACGCGGTAACACGGCGCTGCACGCGCTGGTGCACGTGGCCGATAACACCCGCGATAACACCCGCTTCGTCACCAAGATGTACGACCTGCTGCTCATCAAGAGCGCCAAACTCTACCCAGAATGCAACCTGGAGCAGGTCAACAACAACGACGGCATGTCGCCGCTGATGATGGCCGCCAAGCTCGGCAAGATCGGGGTAAGTCGTCATAAACAAACATGAATAATAATAATAAACAATGTTGGGAGGGACCCTAATGCACAAAGCCACGCCCATAAATACAATCACACTTTAGTCGGGGATGTAACAATACACAAATAATACAAATCAATTGTGTATTTATATTTTATTGATCTATAAATTTACTGTAAAAATTTTATAATTATGATATATAATATATTTAATATAATTATATAATATTATATATAACTATATATTTTTTTATTTATGAGGGGGTACAAAAAATGTACAGAATGACTGAAGCTTCATTTATCAGCTTTATAGTTTGTGAATAGCAGCAGCGCCCTCTGCTGTTTAAAATGAATCTCTAGTTATTAAACAGGAAAAAATATTTGAATCATGAATTCATCTAGTGAATCGATTCCTGAATCGTTTTTGGGTGAATCGTTACATATATTTTGCACACATCAGTTTTAATGAGTAAAATTGTATAAAATTAATAGTTTGATCGTTAATATCAAGGTGATTTAGGTCCAGTACAGACACGTTGATGTCACGGGTCGGGATCTAACACCCTCCCGGTTCTCCCTCAGGTCTTCCAGCACATCATTCGGCGTGAGATTAAAGACGAGGAGGTGCGCTACCTGTGCAGGAAGTTTAAGGACTGGGCGTACGGCCCCGTTTACTCCTCACTGTACGACCTGTCGAATCTGGACATGTGTGGAGAGGACGTGTCTGTGCTGGAGATCCTCGTCTACAACAGCGGCATCGAGGTTTATACAGCTTTATATTTTATATTAATGTTTCTGTATAAATACAGTGTGTGTGTGTGTGTGTGTGTGTGTGTGTGTGTGTGTGTGTGTGTGTGTAGAACCGACAGGAGATGTTGGCTGTTGAACCCATTAACGAGTTGCTGAGAGAGAAGTGGAAGAAGTTTGCCGCCGTGACCTTTTACCTCAGCGTGGTGTCGTATCTCACCGCCATGATCATCTTCACCCTCGTGGCCTATTACAGACCATCAGGAACCACGGTGTGTGTGTGTGTGTGTGTGTGTGTGTGTGTGTGTGTGTAGTTACATTATTGTGTGTGTAATTGTTTTCATCTATTATTTATGTGTGTGTGTGCGTGCGTGTGTGTGTGTGTTTGTGTGTGCATGTGTGTGTGTGTGTGTTAGCCCCCGTATCCCTACATCACCTCAACAGATAAACTTCGTCTGGCAGGAGAACTCATCACCCTCGGCAAGGGGCTTTTCTTCTTCTTAACTAATGTGAGTCTCTCTCTCTCTCTCTCTCTCTCTCTCTCTCTCACACACACACACACACACACACACACTCACTCACACACACACACACACACACACACACAAATCTTAAATACAGTATGAAATGTTTTTTTTTAGTTTATTAATCAGTAATGTAGATGTATAATATTTATAATAATTTATTTGTGATTATTTCAGATGAAGGATTTGTTTATGAAAAGATGTCCGGCTGCTAAATCTTTATTTATTGACGGATCCTTTCAAGTCTTGTTGTAAGTCTCTCTCTCACACACATACACACACACAATTGCGATTACACACACACCCTCACACACAGTGTTTATTTATATCCTGTGTATATATTTGTGTGTGATGTGTGTGTATGTGTGTTTATTTGTGTATACTATGTGTGTATATATTTGTGTGTAATGTGTGTGCTGATCCTGGTGACGGCGGCGCTGTACCTGGCGGGGGTGGAGGCGTACGTGTGTGTTATGTGTGTGTATATATATTAGTGTGTGATGTGTGGGTGTATATATTAGTGTGTGTGTGTGTGTGTGTGTGTGTGTGTGTATATATATTAGTGTGTGGTGTGTGTGTAGTTTTGTGTACGCGGTGCTGATCCTGGTGACGGCGGCGCTGTATCTGGCGGGGGTGGAGGTGTACGTGTGTGTGATGTGTGTGTATATATTAGTGTGTGATGTGT
>JAOUQU010330638.1:0-12719 GCA_028566735.1 Ammoglanis amapaensis
CCTAGTGCATGTTTTTGGATTGTGGGAGGAAACCGGAGTACCCAGAGGAAACCCACGCTGACACGGGGAGAACATGCCAACTCCGCACAGAAAGTCCCCAGCCTGACCCGGGGATCGAACCCGGGACTTCTTGCTGTGAGGCGACAGTGCAGAACCACTCAGCCACCGTGCTGCCAAATACTCATACATCTATACTGTGCATATTTAGATAAATGATCGTCTTCCCTGTGGCGGTTAGTGTGATTTGTCACATGACCAGAAAAGACCATGATTTCCTGGAAGAGCATGACCAAGATTTAATACCTTTACCCTGTGAATTCTCCAGCTTGAGACCCATTTGTGCATATGTAGGCCCCCTAGATGGTCATTTTGGCTCTATGGATCTTCTCCCCATGCACCCACCAATTGCTGTGTGATGCACTACAGTAAGCATGGCTCAAGAAACCTGACTCCTGTTATGTTTTTTTACCCTTTCACTATTCATATCCTAGACATTGAGCAGAAATGTTGTAAAAATTTCATGAGGCATCTCGGGTAAAAAAAAAGTTGCTTGCATCACACAGCAGAGATTTGCATCACCCACTTGGCTGCACACTTGCACTAGATGCTCATCAGGAAAGGCCTCCATGCGAGAGTCGAATTGACTTCATGTCTTCCTCAATCAAACTAATTGGAAGACTGTGTCCATTTTTTATAGTCAGTGGGTACACTGCAGTACTAAACTTACCATTGAAACAGAACTCGATGCTGACTGCTCTTTCCTGGTGTAAATCAAGTGAATGTATTTTACTTTTTATAACCCTGATCAGATTTGTGGTCTGATGCCGCTCAGAATCATTGGCCGGTGCAGTCTCACACCCTCGCTGAGCCCCACTCCATTGGGATGGTCAAAAAAAGGGTTTCTCCACCAGTGTATAATCATTTTCTCTACTCTAATTTTAATTATTTCACTGAACGCCATAACCCACCCCACACCTAACAAAAGCTATTTCAACAATGTCTAGGATATGAATAGTGAAAGGAAAAAAAAACATAACAGGAGTCAGGTTTCTGGAGCCATGCTTACTGTAGTGCATCACACAGCAATTGGTGGGTTCATGGGGGAAGATCCATAGAGCCAATATGACCATCTAGGGGGGCCTACATATGTACAAATGTAGTTATCCGTTTATAGTTCAGTGTCAAGGTCATCCAGTTATTACAACCACAAAGTCATTCACTGCCACAACGCTCGGTTATCTTCCAAGAATGTAAAAAGTCAGAAAGTTTATTGTTGTAGCTTTTAACTGATCAATATTGAACAACAAATGTTTTTAAATTTTGAATCCTAAACAAAACATTGTAAACATAAATGCACCGCCAAATGCAGAGAGTGAAGACATTAACTACAATAGTACACACTGCATTGTTTTGATTGTTATTATGCTCTCTCTTGTGATCTAAATCAGTACTTCTTACAGTCTGCATTGTTTCAACGTGTAGTTAGATCATTTTGGAAGTTGCGTCAAGACAACATGGATTTGATGGGGAAGTATAAATTGACCCTTCGTGGTTTAGCACTGTCGTCTTACCATGTCACAAGTCCAAGGTTTGATTTTCCAGATCAAGCATGTAAAGTTTATCTCCATACCATAGTGTCTAGTGTATTTACCAAGTGTGTGTCCCACTTTGTGCCTAGCAGTAGCAGTAGTAAAACTAGCTACTGGATGGATAGATGGATGGATAGATACTTTATTTATCCTTCAGAAGGAAATTAATTACATTTCAAAGGATGGATAGATGGTTGGAACGTATAGTTTGGAAAGGCTGGGAAGTCAAAACGTCCACATAGTCTTGAGTACCGTATTGGCCCAAATAAAAGCCGCACTTTTTTCCAAAATTTAATCTAATTTAGCTGCACATTTATAACACAACATGTTATGATGCAACAATGACGCTCATGTTTGTATTTTTGAATAAGTGGTTATTGAGTTTATTATCATCTCATACCGACCCAGCCAACGTCGCCTCCTCTGGCCGTTCCGTGTCTTCGTTCTTACCGAGGGCGGCCCCGGCACCGCCCGCCTCATACCAAATTTCTGGAAGCAACGACTTGCACCATCTAGCGACGATTGGCGTGCGCTTTGAGCCCAGTATCCACCACACCAAGAGTATAAAATACTAGATCAAGTTTTATTCTCTCAATTTTTATATATTGTTTTTCAAATCCCTCTCAAAATTAAGGGTGCGGCTTAGATTCGGGTGTGGCTTACACTTGGGCCAATACGGTATATGATATCTTTTTCATCCTTCTGATGCCATCCAGCGAAAAATATTCAGAAAGTAAAATTATTAAACAAAGCACTTGATCTCCAGTGTTACTTCTGTCACAGATCTTGAAAGACAAGAACCAAATACCTCCCTGAAGATAAAAAGGTCTTTTTAGTTTTCTTTCCGAGAGGTCCAACAAAAAGATGGTTCTTATCTGTCATACAGAAATCACTTTTCATCCCAAATTGGCTCCTATATACGGTGCATTATGAGCTAGCATTCATTGTGATGGGACCAAAATCAGAAGAAATAGCGAGTCTGTAGCTTCAGATGGCGCCCACTGAGCTAATCCCTCAGTACAACGAGCACCGCTGTTTCATGTCTGCCTCTGGCTGCTCACTTCAATCATGTGGTTAACAAACTGGTGTTTAAAGCCTGTGGCACATGTTTCTCCACATCGTGAAGCCTACGAATCCATCGATGAATGAATGAATTCTCTTTTTAATAAAGCCTTCATAACTGACCAATAAAAAAGACACCTTGCAGCTGTGTGAGAGGTGTTTAAAAATGATCACTCGAGCCGTCAAACTAACTAAAGTTTTATGCAAACGTTTGTTCCAGGAAATTATTCAATGTTAATGCAGCCTCCAAGACATAATTCAGTCTAAAGAGCATTTCCTAATGTGGTCCTATGGGCGGATATTTTAGCGGGCTAGAGAACCACAATCAAATCTTAGTTCGTCACTTCCCTAAAGTGTAGAGTTCTACACTTTAGTTCCCTAAAGTGTAGAGAGAACAATCGAAATGTGCACTACACAATAAATTACAGTACACTTACATAAGTGCCGCATAGATATTGTATTTTTTTCTGTGATTATTTTTTGGTTCATAAAACTTCTTAATTTTTTTTTGTACAGTATATACTTACTGTATATAACTTTTATAGGGTGGCAGGGTAGCTTAGTGGTTAGCACTGTCTCACTGGGTTCGATTCCCAGCTACGTTCGGGCTTTCTGGCCTGAAAGGTTGCATGTTCTAAGATAGATTAAAAATACAAAATTATCCTTGACTGTATTTGATGTGACTTGTGTGATGAATGACTGTTTCCTGTCATGAACTAAAAGTTACCTAAAATTACCTAAAGTGTAAAACATGAGATGACAATCTAAATAAATAAATAAAGATATATACAGTATTACAGTTATAATAAATTGTATAGTATGCATTACTACACGAGAAGGTGTTATCTCTTCCCAAATGAAGGTTTTGGTTTAATTTGTATGCCTTACTGATGAATTCCTTATGTTTTCCTTACCAATTCTTACATGATAAGTAATGTCAGGCCCACCTAGTACAGCAAAACCATTTTTAATGATTACCTGCTATTTTCTTGTTAGATTTTAATAAGCAAGACTAACAGGCTTTGTGTAACTTAGGCAACAGCGGATGTGAATCTAAAGCACCTGCTGACTTCCAGTCAATACCTTTTCCCAGGCACAGTGATGTGGAGCTTTGTTTGATAACTGAAATCTGAAATGGCCAGTTTACTGAATGTGAACCGATGCACACAAGTGGGCAAACATCATTTAGAATGGAATGTAAAAACATAATTTTTGCACAGGTGCAGGATGGATGGATGGATGGGTGTGTGTGGGTGTGTGTGTGTGTGTGTGTGTGTGTGTGTGTGTGTGTGTGTGTGTGTGTGTGTTCAATGTCTGATTTGTTTGACGCTGAGCAGAGGTTTTGTAGAATTCTGTAGATTCTGTGTTTTTTAACAGATTTATGGCAAAAGGAAGGAAAATAATGAGTGGAAAAATGTGGGTTATGGAAATAAACAAAGATTCTTCAGCAGAAAACTGCATGTTAAGTTTAGGAAACTGCTCTCTAGTGCAAGCCAATCCTTTATTTCCTTTAAACAACCATTTCAAAGAGCCGATTGATCTGAAAGCTTGGCACTCTTGCTAATTATGACCGATAATCTGTTGTGTTCATAATTCATTGAAAATGTACCATTAATGCTGTTTTGTTTTGCTGTTTTAAAATAGACCATGTCTAAATGACACGGTGCTGCAGTATCTGTGTGTAAATAATGCTTGATGAATAAAGAGCCGACATTGATCTTAATCGTGATTTGAAACAAAAGCAGTACTCTCAAAAGGCTTAGCCTTTGTAAAGCAAAGATGTGCAGAGCAGCTACATTTTGTTAACAGATGTATGATGAAAAAAGCAATGCTGGGAGAAAAAAACACTGGAAGAGATTTACATAATTTGTGCTTAACAGCAAATAATATATTTTTTTTAATTCTTAGAATTCGAAAGAATTTTGGTAAAGGTTAAAAGCACAAGCCACAAGCACAATACATGTGATCCACAGTGCCTTAGGCATCACTGAATCAACACCTATCATTAATCAACAGCTTGCATACCAGGATTGTAAACTTTTTGAACATGTGCCCCCCTTGGTGTCCCAATCTTAAACTTACTGCTTCCTTAATCACTTACTCTGAAACCTATATCCATATCATGCATAATGTCATACCGTATTATACATAATATATCATACTTACAATGCATTGTTCCCTATCATTATACAACAACTTAGTATGATGGCCTTTGTATTATGTCATTTTCCATAAGCACATTATAGACATTTTTAATAAATTGTAAGCAGTACTTGGTTTTGATATAGTTGGGAACTGGGTTTCAATTTTATTTTATTTGTCATTACACATATACAGATGTACAGTACAATGAAATGTTTCTCTTCGCATATCCCAACTTGTCTGGAGCTCAGGGTCAGCCACAGTTCGGCGCCCCTGGAGCAGACGGGGTTATTGGTCTTTCTCAAGGACCCAGCAGTGTAGCAGAACCTTTGGGTTCCCAGCCCAACGCTCTACCCACTAGGCTACACTGTCCCTAGTTTGTCATTGGAAGGTTGCCAGTTCAGTTCCAAGAGTCGACAGGTCAAGACTGAAGTGTCCTTGATCAAGGAACTGGACCCCTAACTGCTTTTCGAGCACTCTGGCAAGGGCTGTTCACTGCACAAAGCATGTGTGTTCACTGCTGTCCCCGACTGTGTGTTGACTAGTGTGTGTAAATGTGTGTTTCACTGCATGGTTTGGGTTAAATGCGGAACGTGCGTACAAAAAGTGTATATATGTATGTTGAGTTTATTTTAAAAGCTTAACTGTGGACGAAGGCATCTATAGAAAGTCTCTCTCGTACTGTTGCACACCTAAGACGTATTTGTAGAAAGAATGGGACAAACATGACCCCCCCACCAAAAAAAGACTTATTACTGTATCAGTATTTCTAAGCATTTTATCAATAGACCAACTACAGTTAAACTACCCAGCTCCCTCTTTTATATGCATGATACATAGTCCATACGTCATACTTTCAATCACGTTATGTCACAATGATATTGATCCCACCCAAACTGCTACTGGGACTGGCTACGGATACCTTAAAGTCCACCAGTGCTATTTCAGCATCCTTACACAAATGACAGCTTGTATAAAGTGCTTGCAGCCATGACAGCTGCCAAATTTCCGAGATGTCTAGGCAATGATACAGCTCCCAAAATACCATATGGAGGAGCAGTGTTTACAAGTGTTAAACTTCTAATTACAGTAAATAACATGTCAAATCACACATCACACACAGCTGTACTCGACGTTGGCTCATATCTGGCGTCAGCATCTTATTAAAAATACAGCATGATTAGGACATAAGAGCTGAATTAGCATCTTTGTTTCAGAACCTTAACTCAGTAGCGTGTACCTGAGAATCACATCGTTTGTCAGTTTCAGGTTACCAACGGCAAAACTCATTCAAGTCTGGTTGCCAAACTTGAGCAAACAATATGTTTAAAAATCGCTACAATATATTACATACATTGTCACGGGCACCACGTTGGTGACCCCCTGATATAGATTATAAATGTAAACCATAATTGTAACATTAGTGTAAACAACAATTTAAAAGTAAATAAAATATATCCTTCAATATATAAAAAGATGGATAAGTGGCTAATTGTGTAACACTGTTGTTTCGCAGTAGGAAGACCCTGGGTTCCCTCCCCAGATCGTAGTAGTCCAGGTCCTTTCTCTGTAAAATTAGCATGTTCTCTTTGTGCCTGCATTGTTTCTTCCAGAAGCTCCTGTTTCCTTTAATCAGCTACCTAGACACTAGTTATTGTACACCAGTGTACGATCGTAGTGGATATATAACCTGTATACATAGGGAGAAGTCTGTCAGAAAAATTCATTGGCCTTACACATTTGTTTAGCCAGATCTATAATGTGGATCAGATGAAAGACAAACATTATTGAACAATATTAAAAGTCATGAATACCTGCTTGCTGATAAGAAATGTAAGTATTGTGTTCTGAAAAGAATGATCTTATTTAGACTAATCTTTCCTAAAATCTTTCAAAAAAAGCTTTTAAGGATGGATGACATGACCCACGATCAGCTCTAATCCCTTTTTACTTGTCGGTTGTGACCCAAAGTGCATCACATTTCAGATTAGAACAAGTAACTAACACGGGTTTAGAAGCAGGGGTTTGGAAAGGATGATTCGTACACACTCAATCCATATTTGCTTATCATTTAAGTGTTATATTGGGCACCGCATTACACCGTTGATCTCTGTTGACAAACCAAAGCCTGGTGCAACGGAGAAGATTGGACCCGAGAAAGATGACTATGAGTGTGATTATATCAGCGTCATTTATCCTCTGTTTGTCTCCTGAGGAGAATACAGACCTAGTATAAACCCATTATTTAAACTTGGATTAAAAAATAAAAAGGCAAAATATTGACATTGGAAATACTAATACAGATAGATACAGTAGTGTGTTGATTTATGAATTAAAATAGGCAAATAAGCAGTTTTGAAGAACATACTGTCGGACCTTCTCCCTTAAAATGAAAAGTAAGACGTTTTTTAATGAGTTCATAACAATCCATATCTTTTTAATCTCATGACTGTGAGGCAGACTCGTTCTGACAGACACTCTGATTGGTCAGTGGTAAAAAGACAGAAGTCATGAAAACAAAGTAACCAAGTCCGTGGAGTCTGTCCAGCATTCATGTGCGGGTCACATTCGGACGAAGCCTCCATGCAACGTCCGTGACTGTTCAATGCTTGTAAACGGCGTCTCTGCTTGAAGTATGCCGAGGCTTTAAGACCATTAGCATCAAGTCGAATGTACCAAAACACATAAACAACTCAATAGATAAATGTGTTTACATTTCCATTGCATCATAATTATTCCTGTTTACGTATGTGTGTCTGTGAAATTTAGATGTATTTGTACGTTAAGCTGAAATTAATTATAATATATCTCAAAATGTTAGTATGGCGAAGCATTTGTGAGTCAACTGTCTAGTGTGGAGAAATAAAATTAGCTGCTATTCATCTGAGACCTACATTATCATACAAAGATAAAATGACCCTAAATTATTTTTAATAATTAGAACCACTAATGTAAAGAACTAGTGTGATAAGACACAAAAACTGAGACTCCTATCAGAGTAACTCTCCTCATACGTTTGCAATACAAAGTGTAGATGGGACCATCGCCTAAGGCTCCAAATCCTCATTCATTCATGCATGCACTTAAAACACAAATCACCCAGTGCCTCTTGATTAACAACAGCACAGTATAATGTAAAGTGTTTGTTTAACAGATTGAAAAACAATATTGAATTGTCAAGATGAAACGAGGCAGTACTATAATTCACGAGTAAAAAAAAGAAAAGAAATAGAAGCAGAGTTAGAAATTCCACAGCTGATTGCAGATTCTAACGCCTAAATGGAGCAGTCGGATTTTCCACTCGCACATCAGTTCAGAAAGTCTAAACTCCATGGTTTGAACCTCGACATTGCTATTGATAGGCTTGGTGACACACTAGCCCAAAGGATGCAGAAATCGGTGCCTTGTGGTGGCAGTGCTAAGATTAAATAAATAGGAGATTGTGCCAGGAGGGCCATTCAGTGAAAACACACTATAACTAACAGTAGGATGCTGACTCTTTATGGGTCACTCTAACTCTAATTTTTAAAGATGTAGTTTATATAATATTTTATAATACAATCATGTCTTAAGATCTCACTGACAAAATATTGTGACGTGTCAAATTTGGTCTACATTCCTTGAGTTTGACACATGTGGTTTAAAACAACAGCTCAATGAACCCTACTGTACATGGGTCTAGAAAGCAGAGGGAAGGTCACTGAACTCCTGCTAACAAAGCTTCATGGGCAGATAAGGATTCGATTTTCACAGCAGTTTCTGAATTGGACCTCCGATGATTTCACACGGGGTTGCCTCCTTCAAACACTCTCATTTTCTGCTCGATCAAACGGATGGACGTTGGCGTGTCGGGTATGAAACATCAGATAACAAACACCTGGCAACCTCTGTTAGGAGAACACATGTTTTCATAGCAATTGCTGAGTCTATGCATTAATATGAAAGGCAGATCAGGTGCTGATTGTCTTCTCTGGGGTGAATGGGATCTTACAGAGTTGAACCAAGTGGAATTGTGGGACCATCTTGATCATTGTGTTTCTAAAAAGATCTCTTAGATAGACAGATAGGCTGATGGAAGCATAGACAGTTGGCATTGGATGCTTCATGCTTTACCAAAATGCTGACTTTGTATGTTGCATTCAAGTACCAAATTATACATATATAGGCGGCACGGTGGCTAAGTGGTTCAGCACTGTCGCCTCACAGCAAGAAGTCCCGGGTTCGAGCTGGGGACTTTCTGTGCGGAGTTTGCATGTTCTCCCCGTGTCAGCATAAGTTTCCTCCGGGTACTCCGGTTTCCTCCCACAGTCCAAAAACATGCACTAGGTTGATCAGAAAAGTGTAAATTGTCCAGTAGTCACACACAAGATCCCTGTAGAGATACAGGGTTGTATATATATATATATGCATTGTATGATAAAACATACATGGTTTATTGCTATTTATTTATCCATCCATCATCTACTTCTACATTTTATTATTTTATTTATTTTAATTGATTTTATTCTACAGAATTTTAAATTGGTATTTTAAGACATGTCTTTAAAGCTCTTGTGGTGTGGCAGATCCAGCCATCTATCTATCCATCCTTCTATCCCTTCATATGTCTATCCATCCAGTCACCAATCTAAATAATATGTAATTTAGATTTTATAGAATTAGTTCTATACACTTGTTAGCTCTGGGGTGGCTGTACTTTAAACTAGTAGCATCTGTCCATGTAATTTTGGCAATATAGTAATATTTTGATTATGTTTGGTTGAATAATTACAATCTTCATATTCAAATTGGGTCAATTAAAAAAAGGAAAACATAAAGGGTGATAAAGGAAGCCGGGCAACTCCATCGGGCATAGGACTATCATGGTACAGAAATATCTATGGGTGAGATGCTAAGATTGAGGCGAGGACATGGAGGCGAGATGAAGGAAAGATGAAGGAGGAAAATGTCTGATTATCAGATTATCACTGCACTCAATCTCACACAGACCGTCAAAGACACCAAACTCAACCCAGAATGTGCTCGTATGAGTCTTGTAATTGATATGCAGAGTCGATGGAGTTGCCCAGAGATCAAACAACATTTATTTATATGCAGGTAGAAACTTCTAGTGCCAGACTCTCAAAAATAGAAGCACAGGACCTCAGGATGGATAGGTTATTAAAGCTGAAACTAAAGCATCGGATTGTGATCTTATCAGACAGGAGCAAACTCTCGATACTATCTTTTTCTGACTCGATGATTGAAATGATGCATAAAGAAACATTCTGAATAAAGTGTCACGTCAGAAAGTTCACCATTGTCCCGGATTCATGCACATTGCCTACAGACCGCAGTATCACTACTTTCAGGTCTCAGTCTGTCAAACTGAGTTAAAGTACATGAAGTAAAGCTAGCATGAAATCAACTGTAGCGTCGGCCATTGCTCTTGGAAGACAATTCAGCATGCGTCATGTGTGGTTGGCATGTCTGCAGAGCACATTGTCTTTCAGTCTGTCAGCTGTGCTTTCAGGTATTGAATGAATTTATTTAGCTGATACTTTTCATTTTAAACAGTGTATTTTGATTCACGTTACGGGAATGTTTTTTTTATGCTGTATACCCTTCCTGATGCAACACTGATAATGCATTTATTTATTTAGCTGAATTTATTTTTCATACTATCTTCATATATGATACATATATCCAGCTAGGAAGTAGCATATCAAATCAAATCAAAGTTTATTTATCACATACATCGTTATACACAGTACAACCAGCAGTGAAATGCTTTATAACCACTCCATCCGAACACTCGAACTTACGTTTAACAAGATAAAAATAGGTTATAATGAAAACAATAATTGTACGCATAATTTAAACTACAATTAAGAAGTAAAAAAGTAGGAAAAGGTAAAAGAAGGTAATTTACAAAAGTAGAATGAGCTGTGTATAAATATATAAAGATAAAGTGACTGTTAAAGTGACTTAGTAACCATGAATGTCCAGGTATTGATAAAGTGTCCAAAGTGACCATAAAGTATCCTATATGACACCAAATTTGATGAAACAGTATTTACCTGCTGCTTAATATATCCAACCCACTAACATGTGCTGAACAGTGGTATTCATGTCACCTGTCAGTGCTAGAAATAAAAACCATTTTTTGACCTTTTAAATAAGATTGTTGTGTTTTTCCACACAAATAACTGCCTCAACAAAAAGTAATGCAGATGAAAATCCTTTATTATTATAATTCCAACAAAACTAAGAGTATTTTCAGACTTGCAGGATGACATTTCCTTCCTAATGATGCTTTAAATCTGGGAATCAAATCTGATATAGGACATTATAACTTCTAAATGAATAGAAAACGATTCCCTGTGATCTATATGCCTAAGCAGGGGGTACACTTTAGCAAAGGCCATTCCAACAGATCTAAATCAGATACAGTGCCTTTAGTCCTGTTACTCAGAACACAATGGCATGAAATAAAATGCAGTGTTAAGGTGTAAAAATAAGTGTGCACTTAAAAACAGATCAGGAATTTATCCATGCTTATTATAACATAGTCCATCAAGTTGGGTGACTGACTCATTGCCGTTTGTCGTTAAGTGCTTCAATCACTGTCTGAGAAACCAGAACATTGCACTCTTTACCTGTGGTGGAAGGGAACCTGGATCAATTGTTTATATAAATCACTGGCCGATGCTGTTCTGCTGCCACCATCCTTCATCTGCACAATTGTTGTTTGATTTGTTTACACGGAACATGGTTGTAACAATTGTTAAGTGACATTATTATGACAACATTTTCCTTTTGACAGTTGCAACGCATAGCTCTGTGCTATAAGAATATAAGGTCTAAATAAATATAAGGTGTACACTTATCCGTGCATGGCTGATTGTCTTCTTTAGGGCGGAACGTGTCACATGACCAGAAATGTCCCACCAGTTGGTGGGGGAAAAAACATGATTATGTATTCTAAGTATTTACCTGGCCCAATAATTGCTAAAATAAAACCTAAATTAGCTGTGGGAACATCTTGATTGTCATGTTTGCTCTGTGCATCCTCCCCCTCACATGCTTCCTGGCTCCAGATATCCGTGACAAACTACCAGGACCTAGGCAGCAAGTCCTAGTCCTTTCTGAGACAACCGTTTTTATTTAAATTGGGACTGGCATTACAATACACCGGTTTATTAAGACAATTGTTTTGGACTGTGGATGGAAACTAGAGTTCATGGATTTCAAAGAAATAATATTGACGACCTTATCTGTGGAACATAGGACATACTTGTTCTGGGGTAACAGTACATAACCCACATAGCCAATGTGCCACTTTTTGAAATTGTAATTAAATAAAATCATTTTATTATTTAGTATTTAGATCTTAGCATATTTTGTTTTGCTTTTAAGGTTCATACTTTGACGCCACCCATTGACATGGTCAATAAGGAATAGTTGCATACAACATCCGCTAATCTTCTTAACAGCAACCCTTTTGTCAGCACTGTTTTTAAGTACAATGAAAATCCATTTCCTCATGGCCCTTGTGATGGCACTGTGAGGAATGACCTGTCATTTCAACTATGTCATCATATAAGCCACAGTATACCAGGTAATCGGATTCGAGACCAGCAGGTTGCCAGTACTACAAAACTATAATTGTATAATGTCAGTACTCAGCCATTAACTTTGCCTTCCTTCATGGGTTATGCACACACATCATTCATCTCTCAGATAGGGTGTAAAATGTCGGACTGGTGATTTGGTGACTGATGATACAGTTCCAGTTAGGCTCGGTTTAAAATGTATGGATCTATGTTTGATTAAAATAAGCAGTGTTTTATTCTGGAAACTAGAACGAGAGTTACAACAGAATCGAATTACGTATATTTAAAAACATAATAATAATAGTATCCAATATTGAAATGTCCTTTTATA
>JAOUQU010330748.1:0-12719 GCA_028566735.1 Ammoglanis amapaensis
TGATTAATATATACAAAGGCGCAGAGCCTGGGGGTTCTTGGTCATAGAAACTTATGATATTTATACTTATAACTTTATTTTTTTTTTCCCCAAGAAGGATGGGCCCTGTTGAGTCTGGTTCCTCTCTCGGTTTCTTCCTGACATTTTTTCAGGGAGTTTTTCTCTTCGCCCTCGGCTTGCTCGACAGGAGTTTCTGTATCTGTTCGTCCTGCATTTTGTAAAGTTGCTTTGAGACAATGTCGATTGGAAAACGCGCAATAGAAATAAAGTTGACTTGATTATAACAGAAACACTGTCAGGCTGCATTTTTGATCAGGGAGACGGGGGAGAACCGAGGGGTGCGTGTACAATAAATACAATACACTTTGAAACGCTGAATACACTTTTTTTAAACGTTATTAGATGCATTATTTGGCTTAATCTTGCATTTCTGTTGGTTCAGGAAAGCCAAAAGGGGCCATGATCACTCATGGAAACATCGCCTCCAATACATCATCTGTCATCAAGATTCTCGAGGTGTGTTTGTCATGTATACAGATGTTCAGTACAGTCACTCATTGGACTCTCTAAGTCTTATAATTGATTGTTCAAAGCTCTTCCCACTAGGCTACCGCTGCTCCATTTTACAATCACAGCAAACCGTTTTATACATTTATTTATCGTTAGTTCAGCCTAAATGTAAATAATATATATTTTATGCCCTCACAAATTCTAAACTTCTCAAACACGTAGTTACAAGTGTTTTAAAATTGCCACCATAGATGCTTGCTGTCAAATACTTCGACTTCACTCTGCGGTTCGTCTCTGTTCACGTTTTGTTTACCTTTAATTCTTTATAGGGCTTTTTTGAGATCCGCCAGGATGACGTGTCGATCTCGTACCTGCCCCTCGCTCACATGTTTGAACGCATGATTCAGGTAAACCAGGCTAATTTGCTCTTTTTAGGAGATATTCCGATAGGTTCGATTCTAAATTATAACAATCCGAAGAAAATGTAACAACGTAAAGCGATTTTAATACCTAAAATCAAACCTAAACTTGTTTATGTACCAAGTACTTGTGCATTTTCTGTCATTATTTTAAAACGGTGTCCGCTTGCTAAAAGCGGCTCTCTAAAGATTCTGTTGATGAACTTTGGGATACAGCAGAACTTCTTTTACGTCGTTTGACATCAGGAGAATTTGTTTACACTGATATTAAAGATGGCGGTGTGATAAATCAATGTTAATGGTTTTGCTCAACAAGTTTAGTGTTTGGTTTTTAGTTTTTTGGTTTTATAAATTTTTTTTATAACCACCTGTTTTTGTAACCAGTAGGTTTTCATTTCAAAATCCACCTCATTTTGTAACGCACCCATTCTTATAATCAGTAGGTCTTTTAACCTGTTTCAAACCTGTTTAATAAAAAACAAACACGTCATATTTTCTCCCATCCCCTAAAATCCCATCTCTCTTTGTAGACGACCCATTTTTGAAACCCACCTCTTTTCATTAACGCAGGTGTTCTAGTAACCAGTAGGTTTGCATGTCCCTGAGACAACACGTACTTCCTCGATCCTTGGGTCGCATTTCCCTTGATGGCGTTTTGGTGTGATTTCAGGTGTCGATGTTCTGCCACGGCGCTCGTGTGGGTTTTTATCAGGGCGACATCTCTCTGCTCATGGACGATATTAAAACTCTGAAACCCACCTTCTTCCCCGTGGTACCTCGGCTCCTTAATCGCATTTATGATAAGGTGAGGAGCTTTCGGTGTCGTCCATGTAAGATCGAAGCGAGCCCACCTTGATGTTTGTGATGTTTACAGATTCAGGCTTCAGTGACGTCCGTGTTGAAACGAGCGGTGCTGAACTACGCCGTGAGACGGAAACAGGCCGAGCTGAGCAGCGGCGTCGTACGAAACAACAGTGTGTGGGACAGACTCCTCTTTAACAAGATACAGGTTCCTTTATGGTTATTCTGTTTCATCCTGATTAGCCACTGGGTTTAAGTTACTTGTTTCTTTTGTGGTCGTGTGTGTGATTTGTATTTTGTAAACATAAATATAAAGGAGGGAACGGTTTCTGACCTCTTTTAGCTCTTTTTTGTGTCATATGTTTTATTAAATATAGTTTGTAACATTATCCTACATTCATTTATTCTATCATCCTTGTTGTGTTGTTAAAGGCCAGTTTAGGAGGAAACCTGCGCTTCATTCTGACTGCATCAGCTCCCATCTCCCCCACCGTGTTGTCCTTCCTCAGAGCTGCCCTCGGCTGCCTGGTCAGAATGCAGCAAAATCAATTCTTAATCTCTCATTCTAAAAAAAAAATTGTTGATAATTATGAAACATTTTGTAAATGTTTGTAGATATTTGAGGGTTACGGACAGACAGAGTGCACAGCTGGTTGCACATTTTCCATGCCTGGTGACTGGAGTGCTGGTAAGAAAAACAAAAGCGCTGTTTCAGATTGACATGAATACAGACTCAAAGGTGTGTTTACAAATGCACACAATGTTATTGTGAAACCCACCCATTTTCAGAGAAACCCCCAAAACAGGTGTGTTTAGAAATGCAAAAAAATAAAAATGTTATTTTAAAACCCACCCATTTTCAGCAAACCCTCCAAAACCGCTGTGTTTAGAAATGCTCAAAAATGTTATTATAAAACCCACCCATTTTCAGCCCCCCCAAACCCCAGGTGTGTTTAGACATGCACCAAAAAAAGGTTATTTTAAAACCCACCCATTTTCAGTCAATGTCCAAAAATGGGCGTGTTTAGAAATGCTCAAAAATGTTATTATAAAACCCACCCATTTTCAGTCAATGTCCAAAAACGGGTGTGTTATTACAACGTGCATAAAATTGATAGGTGCGCCTGTTTTCAGTAAAAAATAATTAATATACATACACAAACAAAAATATGTAGTATATTTAGATAGATACATATGTGTATATACATAATATAATTCATTATATATATACATACAAGTATATACACATATGTGTATATGAATTATATGTATATATTTGCTTTTTTTAATTGAACTTTTGTTAGTCGTGTTGTGAATATAAATAGTTTTTCCCACTTGTATTCAGGTCATGTCGGTGCTCCACTGCCGTGCTCTCTGGTGAAGTTAAACGATATTCCTGACATGAACTACTATGCTAAGAATGGACATGGAGAGGTGAAGACAGTTTATATACAGGAGCAATGAAAGACTGAATAATGAAGATGTAATCACCTCTTGTCTTGTGTTAGATCTGTATCAGAGGACCAAGTGTCTTTCAGGGCTACCTGAAAGACGAACAACGGACGGCTGAGGCTTTGGACAGTGATGGTTGGCTGCACACCGGAGATGTAGGACAGTGGCTCCCGGTAGGTGGTGGACGCAAAATCTATCCCAATATATTTATGCTTTTATTTGGCCAATAATTTCATTCATAAAAAATTCCACTTCTGATTCGATGATCCGATCGAAAGTTCTTTTGTTACGTCAGCAAAATGGTGTGTGTGTGTGTGTGTGTGTACAGTGCACATCCAGGTAATTTCAGTGCATGTTGATTTACTGTTGTCCTGTTTCTTCAAGAACGGAACGCTGCGTATCGTTGACAGAAAGAAACACATCTTTAAGCTGTCTCAGGGAGAGTACATTGCTCCGGAGAAGATCGAAAACGTCTACACTCGCTGTGTACCAGTACTACAGGTGTTTGTACATGGAGACAGCTTCCAGGTGAGTGCAATTATGATGACGATTGATTCATGTGGATTACTTTTGACACTGTGAACTTGTTCTGCAGTCTTATTTAATAGGTATCGTAGTCCCAGATCCTGAGATCTTTGTTGACTGGGCCAAGGAAAGAGGAATCGTGGGATCCTATGAAGAACTCTGTCAGAACCCTGTGAGTTTTGTTGTACTAACCGTCACATAAAGCTTGAGGTGACTGTCGGTAACATCGAGGTGTTTCTTTCTTGCAGGATGTAAAACAGGCAGTGCTGGAGGACATGACCGCTGTAGGAAAGAGAGCAGGACTCAATTCATTCGAGCAGGTAAAGCTAAAAAATAAATGACTGAATCTGAGAACAGAATCTTAAGATGCACGTGTGTTTCTCATACAGGTGAAGGATGTGTATCTGCACCCCGAGATGTTCAGCATAAGTAATGGACTTCTTACCCCAACGCTCAAGAGCAAACGAGTCGACCTGCGCAGAGTCTTCGGTGAACAGATCACACAGTTGTACAGCAAAACGTCTGTGTAGAAGCTTTTCTGTCAAAAAAACAACCTGCTGAATTGGAATTAGTCTGCACACACAACATTAGTTCCGTCTCGACCGTCAGTTTGATAAGCTGTCGTTTAGCTGCTGTAATTTGCACAGTAGTTTGTTATAGATCGATCGATAATCATGGTTACGATTGGGAGCATATTTGACACTGATTTTATAGCGTTTTTCTTACTTATTGTTCGGTTCAACACTAACAAACTACACGACATTCTGTGTAATTTATACTGTATGATTTGTTGAGTTGTATATGTGGACATTTCTCAACTGTACATAACTTATGTGTGATATGGCAGATTTAACAGTTGCCAGGGTAGAAATTGTACTGGAATCATCGTCTGTTTATCATTAGAATAAAAAGAAGAAAAGAAAAAAAGATTTTCGCATCATATTGTGTTTTCAGTAGTTAGGGTGATGACTTTATACATCTTATATTTTATAATATTATCAAAATATTTTCTCTCTTGGCTGATTAAAACAGAATCTGCTCTGGCACAGTTGGACATCAGAATTTGGTTATTTCGACGTTCAAAACTTAATCTGACAGAAACATAACATCCGCGGTGCCGGTCACAGTGCATCCGGCAGTTTCTGGAACATCTATAGACAAAAGCAACATTTAAAATGTTATTTTATTCAAAGAACAATTAAGAAATCAAATTAAGCATCCAACTGTTTAAATTGTTTACGTTATTTTATCTGTCTATAGCGTTACATTATTCATCATTGTTTTACTGTTAACAAAAGGTTTTATCTGAAAACACACACACATAGAAAAAACAACAACAAACGAATGTGACATGATACACTTGAGTAACAACATTTACAATCGAACTGTAAATTTTCTTCATAGTTGAACCATGAAATATTTACAGTAGAACTAAGAACATGGACATTCAGAGTAGAACAGTAAAGCTGATGGTTCTACCATGAACGCTGTACAGTACATGTATACACTAGTACTCTGAAGGCTTTTAAGTTCACTGTTCTACTGTAAAAGTTCCTGGTACATTTTCCCTGGGACTCCTAAGTAAACTTATTTTATGAACGGTTTTATTATGTTACAGAATCAGGACAAATATATATTTAGTACTGGCTGGAGGTTTGGAATGGACCAAACACCCCTGAGGAATGGAGTGTAGGCTCGGTGTTTGATTCAACAACAAGCTGCACTGGTCCAAAATAATAATAACAATTAAAAACAGTGTAAAAGGCACCATTTAATACGAACATTACATTACGTACATTCTCAGACGAAGTTTGGGTTCGATGGCTAAATAAATCTTTTTGTAAAGCTGATGCTCCACGACATTACAACTGAGGAGTTTAGCACAATATTCAAGAAGCAATCAAACAAAACATATTTAAAAACGACCAACTAAAAATACTAAGTAGTGTTTATACAGTGTTTGGTACACTCGGGCTATAAAGTGAACATTCTGACATGTAAGTATTGTGATGGAACTACACAATTTAGTTACACACGAGTTAGCAGTTTGATATTTGATATCTGAAGCAGTGAGTAATAAACAATTATAACCCAGTAAAATGTTGCTTCACAACAGATAAATTCCAGTTTAGATCAGAACAGGCTTTTGAATTTTAAAAAAAAAATATGTCAGTAGGTGGCGCTACAATACTACCAATTAGACTAAAATCCAAAGACCAGCAACGTTCATAAAGCTAAAAATACTTATAAAAAAAGAATGAAAAAATACTTCAGGTGAGAACATGACAAAGTCTCGGTTGCTAATTTGACCAGAATGAAAATCTATTCACGGTACACGGTAGTTTAAAGTTTGACAAAGTTTTATAAAGTTCAAGCGCGACTGAAAGGAGGTTCTACTTACCGAATGTACAGACAGAGCAAATGGAAAGAAATCCCAAATAATAAGTTATTTATATAATAATTATAATAAAAAAGTGTTTTGCTTTCAGGGTTCAGGACAAACGTGAGTTTAAAAAGTTGATCTACAAAAAAAAAAACTTTTCTAAATGAGTCCACATAAGGAATCATTTTTATCTTAGTAAAATTGACCACGTCCTTGTAGACGATGACAAAACCCGCTCTGATAGTTTGATTAAACAGAGCTGATGCCAATGAGGGTGAAAGCTTAGCTAAATAATAGGAGGATATAATAAAGGATCGTCTCATCATCAACACAATCTGATTCCAGTGATCCTACTTGGTCTCCTTCCCTGTAAATGTATCACCAAAATTTAAACATCATTTTGACGAAAGCGTGATAAATAAATAAAAAAGATAATCACATGAGCGATTCTCTGTCAAAGTCCCCCCCCGAAAAAAAAGAGATAAAAAAGGGCACCCGGAGCCTGACAGTCACTAGTCGTCTGCTACGATGGACAGGGCTCGCAGTTCGTTTAACTTTGCTTCGTTCTGTTGTTCCCTTTCTTCATCAGTCAGGCCACCCTGATCGATCTGATCGGTCAGTTCGCTGAAGATCTTGTGCGTTTCTGTGAAGTACACAACCTGAGAAAAACAATTAAAATATAAACAATTATATATCGCACAGACAAAAAGCACTTATACATCACTGATGAACCAGAAATTGTAAGTAAATTACTCAGATAACTAAATGTACTGTAATAAGTAGTAATAATAGAGTGTTTTTATATATATTATTGTTAGGAGTTAATTTTTGGTACATTGCTTAACTATTATAATTTCATTTTAGATGTTTGACGGCCAGTTACTTCCTCTGATAATGAATTACAGTACATTTATAATACATGTAATAAAATCGGACACAAAGCTTTCGTACTCTGGAGGGTGGGGGGTCAGTGACGGAGAACAACCACCTATATAAGCTACATTTCTGCAACCACTGACAAAAACTTCCTCAACCTACACCTTAATTACCTAAACACTCGAAAACCAGACAGATGGACCACAGCACCGAACACTGCCGGCCCACTCCCTAAACATCGAGTCTCTTTTATCCCGGGGAGAACCTAAACGCTCTGGCGCTGCTTTTTATCCTAAACTCTAATTAAAAGATCAATCCGAGTCAGTGCCATTCTGTGATCTAGAGACCAGTTCCTGCCCAGGGCACATGGGAAAACGGATACGACCCTGTCCTGTTTATGCATCGTACTGGGAGCCCGGCCACATCAAGCGCTGCCTGACGAGCCGTTTACAGCCAGCACGTGGGAGAAGCATGGAGACACCGGGACTCGAACGTTGCCGGTACACTATGCTCTGTGACCAGGACGGACCAGGACAGAGCCACTGGTGGGGGTGGTGGTGGTGATGGGAAGGGTGGGGGGGTCAGGGAGGAATGAAACCAGCACGGTCCTACGCGGACATCCGTTCTGCGTTGCTTAAAACGCTCGACCGAAATTGCCAGTGTTTGGTAATAGATTGTGCTTAATTATGCCGTGTAAATAAAACAATAACAGGTTTAAATAGTCGGCTGACAGGCGTGAGCACTGCTAGCTATTATGTTGAGGTTTTTTTTTTACTTCCTGCAATTGTGCAACCAGAAATTATTTCTACAGTGACACAGAAATCCCAAATTTATCTAAACAAGAACAAATACAGTCGACTATTATGCACCCATAATAACAACGTTTTAACATCTTTAGTATTTCTCAGTAAGACTATTAGCACATAAAAGTCAATTAGTCATAAAAATGACTGTAACTCTATGGACATAAATAATTAAATGATACTTTACAATTAAAGTTAAATGTCGGGTAAACCCCCTATTATTATTTATTATTATTATTTCCGTTAATTAAAGCTTCTCACTGGACGTGAGACTTGACCCGAGTTACGATGTTGATCGTCTGTTTATATGAACGTGAACATAAATCATAAACGATGGAACTGATGAACATTAAGATCACAAACGTTGTCCGTTTAGAGACTAAACATTACCGGCGTGGACAGACGTGATGTGCTAAAAAAAGAAAGAAAAGGCAAACAAAAACAGAAAAGCTGAGAAATGAATGTGTGTTTGTTTGGGCACAGCAAGAAAGAAGGTCATGGGTTCGATCCCAATCTGAGACGAGATCTTTGCGGGTGCTCGGGCGTCCTCCCGCTGTTACTTGGAGACACTGAATCTGGACGGTGAAGGTTTAATGGCTATGGTACCGAGTTTAGAGACCAGAAGGTCACAACTACCGTTCAAGTTGTCACTGTTGGGCCCCTGAGCAAGGCGCTTAACCCTCGATTGTTCTGTTGTAATTGTAAGTCGTTTGGGATAAACGGCGTCTGCTAGATGCTGAAAATGTCAAATGAAATCGACCGATGAGAGGCGAGGCCGTTGTGTCAGGAAGGGCATCCGGTACAAAATAAAGAAAAAACAAATAGACCAGATCCAATCGTGGCTTTCCTGTGGAAATAAGTGAACCGTATTTGCTCTGGAAGTGTGCGAGCTCTTTTTTTTGAACCTCGTATGATTCAGCAGGAGGAAGGGACTCTGGGATTGGGCGGATCTGACTCAGAGTTTGTATGATGTGTCCATCGAGGACACACACAGGATGATCTCTGACCAGAAGAATCTCCATGTGGTGATTGAAAAATGAGACCCGATCGTTGCTGCGCATCTCGGCGGAGCGCGAGAGTCTAAATCCGGCATGTGTGATCGCGGATCTCGGCAGCCCACCTACACACTGCCTTTTTAACACAGCCATTCTTTTCTCTCAGCCCGTGTACTATTCATACCCTCTCGGAGCTTAAGCGCCGGCAGAGAAATAAATAAATAAATAAAACAAAACTCCACGGTGCCACCGATACTGAAGCTGAATGAGAACGGGTCAGTCGGAGAGGCTTCGTTCTGTGGAGAGAGAGAAAAAGACGCTTTTTACCGGATTCGGAACGTACAGGAAGTGTTCGGTCCAGCTTTTACAACGAATTCTAATAGAAAATGCTTCGACAAGCTTCGTTCTATCGAATCGATGGTGAGTCCTGATGGCACAGCGGATGGACGGACACGATCAGGGACACAAAAAGATCTGAAGCCATTTAAGCCAGGAGAACAAACGAGCAAACAAATCCACCGGCAAAAGATGCGCCGAGTGGCTTTATGTTTAAGGTTTTATCAAGAACCTTTATATAACCGTCGTCGATGTGAGGTTCGAGAGTAAATCACCTGCTCCTACTGCGACTGTATCTAAATCGGGCATTTCAGACAATCTGCTTTTAAAAGGACATTATGTCTACGTCCAACCCAAACACACACACAGCCTAACGACCACAAGGTTACAATTGTGTCAACAATGTGGTGTCTGTTCACTCGAAGCTCATCAGCAGTGTGTGTGTGGAGCGGCAGGACGGAGCTGAAGTTAATCACTCCGTGGGTGTTAGCTGAACACACACACACACACACACACACACACACACACACACACTGAAGCTTCCTGAAGTCAGTGAGTCTGAGCTGAAATGATGGGGATATTTACATAACAGACGGAATGATACACAGATGAGGTCTGTAAGGAACATGTATGTAGGCAGTGACGGGATCGCTTTGGACTGGGGCGTGGTGTGTTTTCGGTTACACTAATTATTACCCCACATAT
Organism: Ammoglanis amapaensis; assembly: GCA_028566735.1. Classification (NCBI taxonomy): domain Eukaryota; kingdom Metazoa; phylum Chordata; class Actinopteri; order Siluriformes; family Trichomycteridae; genus Ammoglanis; species Ammoglanis amapaensis. The sequence continues at coordinate 9,806 of JAOUQU010330748.1, forward strand.
TACCTACTGTAATTCTTTCAAGACTTTAAACAATTCGAATTGGGTGAGAAAAGGAGAGCGAGGGGGCAGATAGTATTTTGTGAATGGACATTCTCTGCTACAGACGTTGGATACCACAGCTCTAGTCGATTTAAGCATGACTGGCTATTCCATTAATCCACATTCATTTGTGTGTTTATTTGTTAGGATTTTGAACGCACAAGTGCAGTGGAACCTGTTCTTAAGTTCTGTTCGTATGTTAAAACAATGTTTTCCTTATTAGAAATGAAGTAAATAAAATTAATCCGTGGCAGACCTGCCTTTCCTCTCAATTACCGCCTTAATCTTTATGACTGAGCTCTCATTTTTTATACTAGATATTTAAGTATTTGTTTTGTTTCAAACCTTTGTTGTTCTTTGAAATTAAATGAGCCTTCTTGATCTCGAGGTTCTAGATCTAGAGAAGGATTTGTTTAAAGGATTATAAATGCTGTAATGATTTCTAATGTTTGAATGCATATTGTATATAAGCAATATGAACTGCAACTGTGTATGAAAGGTGCTGTACAAATAAACAGTTATAATGTCTTATATGGTGTTTAGTTACTTCGTTATGAATACAAGCATATTTTCCCTTTTGTCTTAAACTGCAAATTAGACATTAGGGAGCTCCCATGCTGTCTTGACGCCTACATAGGGAAGTATTGTAACAGGACATGATGTTATAAGAAATATCTATATAAGAAGCAGACGCCTTTATCCAAAGTGACTTACAATTATGCACCATTTTGAGCGACTGAAGGTTCAACGTTCGTGCTCAGGAGTCCAACAGTGGCAACTTCATCAGCGCAGAAATCACTAGGCCATCACAGCCCATGAGATGAGCAGAGAACACACTAGCAGGATCTGACCGACTCAGGCCTGAGTGTTTCCCGGCTGTACCGGATCCAGGACATCGAGTCTTCGTTTAACATATTAAATAAGGCGAATGCTCACGTCTCACCTGAGCTCGGATGAGGGCCTCGAAACTCGGCTGGAAGTAGTCGATGCGGCTGTTGTAGAATTTGGGCATCTCGTCCAATAGCTGCTTATTCTTGGCTTCGAAATCTTCCTTGACCGGCCTCAGCTCTTCTCTTGCCTAGAAGGAACGGCGCAAACACACACACACACACACACACACACACACACATTCACAGCAGTTCATCTCTGAAGTAGCGGTACTGACGGAGGAGAGGAAGTGGAGGCAGCGGGAATGTGTGATGCAATCGTGCAGCCGGAAAAGCACAGAAAGGCAACGGCACATCGGAGGAAAAATAAAAACCTGGAACAATATTATTTTTTATGTTTATCTTCCGCTCCGGCATTTAGGGAGTCACCACGGTGGATGTTTGTGCACTTTCGACTTTCGGTACAATACAATTTTTGATTAAATCCATGAAATCCATTACGCACGTTTCATCAGTACACAAGTTTACATCAAACACACTCATAGACTGATTAGAATACGCGATTCTGCCGGAGGACCCCGGAACGATTGACCTGCGGATCGAACCCAAGACCTTCTTGCTTGGAGGCATTTTTCACATGATGGGTTTTCAATATCCCGGTTTAATCGTTTATCAAAACGGCGGAGGCACAAGTTGTGATAACGTTGATTTGACGCAGAAGCATAAACCGGCCTCAAGCAAGACAGCAAGAAGGTCCTGGGTTCTATCCACATTTTTGTGTAGACACTTCCTGTTCAGTCTAAAGACTTGCAGACAGTTGAAGTCAATCACTAGAAGAGACTTAAGATCGGATGAACCTTGTGTAATGATCGATGCTCTGAATCTCACACTCGCGAGGTTAATAGCGAGAGCTTCGGGATGCGTGAGAGAGACAAAATAGTGAAGAAGAGCTTCAGTAGCAGACAGGTTGCTTAATCAGCATTTATTTAGTGCGACGCTACGCGGCTGATGAGGCCCAGACTCTCATCATGTGTAGGTGGTCAGCTCACGCACCCATGTGTGCATTTCCAGCGCTGTCGGCAACAGGGCCTTTTATACGTGTCTGTGATGACACGCCTTCTAGTGTATACACTGGTGTATACATTCGTACAGTAACCTCGGAGCACCCGACTTGGAAAGCACGCCTGGCAAACGCGAACACACACATACACACACACACACACACACACTCCTAATTATCTGGCAGTGTGTGATGGAGCTTCTCAAAAGTGCAGCAGCCGAGTTGAGGGCTGATTTTCTTGCGTGGGTGCTCAAACTCATCCGTGCACTATTTCTGTAAAGGCTCCAGTCAGCATCCTGCTTTCGTTTACTCGTTGTTCTGCACGTTGTGAAGAGAAAAAAAATTTGCCGGTGGTGCAGTCGAGCACAGCGAGTCGGAGTCGGGAGTCTCGCAGGACCAGACTTTTACTCTGACGAGATTAAAATCTGGAGAGTCTGACTGACTAGTGATTTTTGGCTTAAGGGTGGGAGTAGTAGAGAGATGGTGGTGGTGATGATGGTGATGGTGGGGATTAGTTAGAATTGCATAAGCCGTACTGTGCTTGGTGTCCATGGTAAAAGACTGTAGACCAAGGTGGGGCAATTTATTTCTTGAAATGGGGGCAAAATGAAAAATATGATCTGTGTTGGAGAGCCGAACTGGAACTTAATTCGGCTGATTGATCACAACAACTGATGTCATTTTATTCGTTGTCATATTACTGTACAATAAATGAGAATAGAAGGTATATAAAATCATATTTAAGTACGTACACTAGGTCTGAGATTCAATCAGATTCATTTATGCACAGTAAACGTCTATTTAACTTATTAACTATACGTTATTAACCAGATTAATTGACAATAAGGGACTGTGTAGCCTAGTGGGTAGAGCGTTGGGCTGTGAACCCAAAGGTTGGGGGTTCAAATCCAGGCTCTGCTACACGGCC
>JAOUQU010330855.1:0-12718 GCA_028566735.1 Ammoglanis amapaensis
AATTATTGTTGAAAATGATTGTGAGAAATCATTTACATGATCAGCATCTTCACATAGATGAATATCATTAATTATTAGGATTTTAGGATTAGAACATGTAATTAAAGGTTATAGAATTTGTGATTTCACAAGTGTGTATCAAACTGGTAGCCCTTCGCATTAGTTTGTACCCAAAAAGTACCTCTCAGTTTCAAAAAGGTTAGTGACCCCTGGTCTACATGGATCCATCTACATGGAGAGTGGTGGCTTGTCGATCCAACAGTCAAGCTGACATTGCTGAAGAATTTAATTCTGCATCGGATCTGGTCTCAAAATGCATCACAGTTTGTTGCATATGGGCCAGCAAAAACAAGGTCATATTGTTATGCCTGATATACAGTGTCTTTTCAAACATTGTGTCTTTGCAATAGTGGTTCAATATATTTGCTAGCATATTCTCGGGATTGGGATTCAACTCTAATGTACATTTTTCTACCCACCAGAAAAAGTCCAAGATTTCAGCTTCTCGCAAGCTAATGCTTAAGGTATGTAAATGCTAAAAGCATAATCAATAAAAATAAAAAAAGCACATATAGATTCAAAGACTCACCAGCCCAACATGAGAAAGCAGGATGTGTAGAACTGTCATCCTCTTGTCATGAGTACAGAGTCTGATGGTTGCTAAAGCTAAAGAGATGCTGGAGCAAGAGCTGCTTGAAAAAGAGGAGGAGAAGGAGAGCTATCTGGAGGAGAAAGCTCCTCCTATACAGACTACTGGAATGTCGTTTGCTGAGCTTCAGGTACGCCTACACTCACACACAATCAAATTCAATTTAATCTAGCTAATGTGAGATCCCTATCGTACTACAGTAAAAAGTAAATGCTGCTATTAAGAGCCCTTGAAGCATGCAACATTTACTGTTTATCAATCTTTACTTCACAGAACCGACACATTATTTTAAGTGGTGTGTGCTGGATTTTTTCCACATCATTTACAGGAACTGTGTCGAGATCTCCATGCCAAGATAGATGTGGTTGATGAGGAGCGCTATGACATTGAAGCGAAAGTGCTGCACAACACCAGAGAGGTTAAAAATAATTATAAATGCTGTTACTGTGTACTGTGAGACATTAACTGGGTTGAAAAAAAATTATGTTTGTCACAAGGTTGCAAGGTCACAACTGGCATTTCAGTTGTTAATGAATGGTACTTGTTAATTTAAAAAGTACCATCCTAGACACAAAGTGCATAAATTAGTGCATATTAGTGCTGGTCCCAAGCCCAGGAAGGGCATCTGGTGTTAAAACTGTGCAAATGATCCAAAGTTGAAAGCAGCTGAAAGCTGATCATCAACAAATATTACATCTATTTACCTTCTTATTTGTTGTGCTTTGGGTCAATAATTTAATATATTGCTGAGAATGACACTGACCACAACAACAGCAATATTGTATTTTATATTCATTAAATATATTGTTAATATTACATATGGATGGTATAATATGCAGTTATAAATGCATTTTTTCCTTGTGTACATGCTAATAACTTGCAGGCAATTATGTTTTTGTGTGTTTCATGCTGGCAGTATAATAAATATCAAGGTGTTGGTAGTTACTTGTAATGTATTTGTTGATAATATTATATATAGGCACCAATCAGGCATATTGTGTTGCAAATACAATCCTTCTGACATATTTTTATTAGAATCTCTATCAGAATCATCATTCAATTTTTCAAAATACATTTTGTTGCAGATAAAAGATCTGAACATTAAAGTGTTAGATCTGAGAGGAAAATTCAAGCGGCCAAACCTGAGGAGAGTGAGGGTGTCAGCAGATGCTATCCTGCGCTCGCTTTTAGGTTCCAAACACAAGGTTTCTCTAGACCTGAGAGCAAATCTCAAATCTGTCAAGAAAGAGGACACAGAAAAGGTGAGTAATTAAGATGCTGTTCAGACAATAAATGTAAAATATATGTTTGAATAGTAAAATCATTTGTGTCATGTTTTAAGACAATTTAAACTTTGATGTATGTCTGGTAGGAAAAAACAGTGGAGGTTAGTGACTGGAGAAAAAACGTGGAGGCCATGTCTGGAATGGAGGGTCGCAAGAAGATGTTTGATGCTGGGCCTACGCAGTAAACAAGTACGTTCAGAAAGTTTGATATGACATAATATAGAGAGTATAAATTGTTATAACATTTATTTTTAAGAAAGTTATGGCTCTAATGTTTAAAATATATATTAGAAAATTGGTCAATTAGTAGACTTTTTAAACACAAAAGATATACAAAATAGAATTTAACCAAACCAAGTATTATGGACCAACATTACTAGACCAACATTACGTATTACTGGACCAACATTGTCTCTCTCCCCCCCCCCCCCCTTTTTTTTTAACAGAACTTCTGGCATGAAAGATCGGTACTGATGACTTCTGCTTTATGAAGAATATAAGCCCAGGTTATAACATCATAACATAATGAATATTTTATATACATATACATTTTCATGTCATGTTTATGTCAGTTTTTACTGCAATGAACAGTCTTTGTTTTGAGAGCTTTGCTGTGATGTATAAACGATTTTCAGAAGTTGCACAAACAGCGAGAGGGCAAGAAATATGTACACACTAGTTGAACACATTGATCTTCTTATTAGTACCATTAGATAACATACACTGGAACACTGGAAAAGAATCAGATTCACACAGATGTTTATTCAGGTTAAAGTGTGTATACATTTCTGACAATTTGTATTATGAATTAGCAACTTTTATATCGATTAAATTATGTTTTAACCAATTGATTCATGTAAAACAATTGACTTACTACTTGTTGCTTATGACCCCAATAAACATTTCTAACAGTTAGCTTGTTTCTTTTGTTTTGTCTGTATAATATTTTGAATGTTAGTTGAATTAACATGAACTGAACTTGAAAACATCAACTAAATAAACATTTTACAAAGAATTACACCATTAAACTTGAAAACAACTAATCTACAACATAATTAAATAATTATTCATTGAAACAGGTTTGAAACATTTAGAGCCAGAAAACTGAACATACTAATTGTTTCACATCAGTCAAAGATGCATAAAAAACATAGTGTTTTCTCAGGTGTTGAGTTTCTAATGTAATCAGAATTCATTTACTATTTTCTCCACATGAACTTCCATGGCAAACAATAGAAAAATGTGCATTTTAGCAGCACGATTATACATCATATATACGCAACACATTCACATTTGAAATAAATGTACAAATATATATAAACAAGGCATTACAGTTTTCATGCATAAAATCTATGCAAATATTTGTGTTAACCAAATATGAAACTCATTATAAATTATATACATATTTTATTTTGTAGATTTTCTACAGAAGACACATTCATATTATAATATGATGTTTATTTTATACATTTTAAAATAACTTTATTAGTTTTTATACATTCATATTATAATATCACTTTAAGAATAACATAGGGATGGGGGCAGAGGGGCAGTTCCATGTGTGAAATGAATTGTGTGATAGTTTAACTCCAAGATCTTGATCATGAAGAATGGAAACGGTAAGAAGCAACTTACAGAAAAACTTCACTTCATGTTTGTCACTTAAACATTATGATCATTATTGATATTGGTCTAATTGTAATACTGTATGAAATAATACCTTTTTCATTAATTTAATAATGATTATATTATAATAATAATTAAGTACACTCACATTTGTCATTTTGCTTACATATCTACTAGAAACAGCAGAATATGTACGTGCAAACTTTGTATGTAAATTTAGTATTTAGTTTGGGGTGGAACTGCACTTTGCATCTTTTGACACCAGGTGGCAGTGTTAACAAACAAAGCACACAGACAACAATAGCATGATTGTCACATTGCTGATGAATTACATGTGACACGTTTTTAACTTATTTAAAACATCTCTTGCTTAATCAAAGACACTTTTCTTTATTTTCTGCTCTGTCGTTCTAATGTATGTAGTGGTCGGAGTTATTGTTTAAAACAATAAACAACTGATTGACAACAGTACATGTACCACCTACAAAACAGAATGAAGCTGGGTGGCCAAAACTCTGCAATCATTTACCATCCTGTCCACATTATTTCAGCTTTGCTCCCAAGTTTTCTCACTCAAACAAGAGTGCAACCTGCAACACTGACCTGAAAAAAAAACATGATTATTGTGTGATTGTATGATAAAGTTCTCAGGTTTTTTGGTTAAAACTTTTTCTTTTTTTTTGTTCCTCATGGTAATTAATTAAAACATTTACTCATCTTTAACAGAGAAAATAATGAGTCATTATTTAGGGGTTTATTCAGAACTCTTTATTGATTGTTTTTTTAAATAATTTCATATTTTTAGAAAAATAACAAGCACTCAATCCTCTACGATTGCAATGCTGTTAAAAAAAAAAAAAGAAACGCTCGGGGATTACAAAAATGATTATTTCCATTGTGGTCCCCGACAATAAGCAGCACAGCAAGCATAGCATCTTAATACAAATCACTCAAACATAATGACACAATGTATTTAAATTTGAAAACAGTACTAAAAGTGTTTTTCAGTTAGCAAAGAAATTCACCTTCCTTCACCTTCCATAACAGACTGTTTAAACAAACCCAATATTCATTATTTTTATTGCTATTTTACATGATCTACTAATCTTTTAAATTTCCTTGGTGCTTAGGTATTTCCACTGTTTATACTATAAGGGTCAGGTCACTGGTGCTATTTTTTCTTAAAGGAAAGCACTAATGTGGTGGTAGATAAGCAGTAATAACATTTAGCCCTAGGCATTAAAAGGCATCTCAATATCTAGAGGAGAAAGTAAAATGCTCTTTTTAGTGAATTGCCTGACAGCTTAATTGCATGACAGAATAGTTACATTTTACAGGAACTATTGTCTGCATTGCTGAGGAATTTTTACAACTAGATGTTTCAAATCTTTTATGCCACTTGGTAGTTCCTGGTAGTTCAGCGGATAAAAACTACACTAGTGGTTTTTAAAATGTGGACAATTAAGAGCATGTTAAATTAAGTTTACGTGAGTTTTAAAAACTATTCACTAACACTGTTCCTTCCTTGGAGCCCTTTGGATCAATACTAAATCAATGCAGACCAGGACACCACACAAGAGCTGCAGCTTTGGCGATGCTCTGATATAATCATCTAGCCTCTTGTCTCAAAATGTGGCCCTTGTCAAGCTTGCCAACACTAATTTTGAATGATCAAATAACTTAGAATGTTCTAAAACTAAAATGTTCACTAGTTGCCTGAATTATCCCACCCACCAACAATTGCCTGGATATCGCAAAAGTACAATTCACATGCAACATCCCAATGTCTACAATTATGAGTTTATAAGAGTTTTGGATTTTAGGTGTGTGTGTGTGTGTGTGTGTGTGTGTGTGTGTGTGTGTGTGTGTGTGTGTGTGTGTGTGTGTGTGTGTGTGTGATGAATCACTGACCTGGAAATAAAGCAAACAGCAGCAGTGTAATATTTCAGCATCATAAATAGAGCCCAATGGAAGTTTGGCTCGCTGATAAAGGGCGCTCTGGACATTTGATGACAACAGGAAGGTTCAGTAATGCATTGTTGGGAATTCTGTTTGCCAGTGTCACTGGAAGCCCATTACCCTCGGGTATAAAGTCATCCCAAAATTTTGACACTCAAACTACAGCTTAAACAGACAAAGAGACAATGTGTTAAACGTACACTGAAACTTAATCGGATGAATTGTGAATAACGTGAGCCATGATTGTGACTCAACATGTATTTAAATACAAAGAGGCTCTTTTCCCTTTTCAATTCAAGACATTTTGAAGACATTCAAGATGAAACTTGCTATAAATTCCTTAAAAGCTTTTATTCCAAAACAATATATGCATACTGTCTTCGCGATGTGCATACAGTACATTCATTTTCAGCCATATTAAAAAATACGACAAGGGGGGTGGGGCTTCCTATTGTTTAGTAACAATTTAGGTATAGCAAAATCTAAACTGTCATAAAAAGTTAAGACTTTTTTACTGCTGGTGCTCATTTGAACAACAAATCACTTATTTTGTATTATTAACCCTACAGTAAAAAAACAGCCCACAAGTATTTATTAATAAATACAAATTAACATTAAAAATAAAAACATTGTACATTTAGAGATAAATTCTTTTACTTTGCATTTGACAAACACAATGAACAAGAGGTTTCAAATAACAGAGTTCATCCATCAGCTAGTTTTCTAAGATTAAGAACGATACTTTATTAGATTCTTGAAAATGCCATTAATAAGGTCTATGCGATTTTAAACTTCGATTTATTAATTAAATTTTAATTCAAGGCATTTAATAACATCAGTAAAATCATTTTGCTTGAGTGCGTAGACATTGATAAATCACTACTTTCACATCACATGAAAATCTTCTTCCTCCTAAAGCTTCATTGATCGATCCACACAAGTCAGAATCAGATAAAAACTTTTTAGTCCTACAATAGAGAAATGTATGTAAGATTGCACTTAATCCACACTGTTAGGCAGTCTGATTAAACATCTGATCATGTGACTTCCTGGGTTGGTTTGAACAAATCATAGCAGCCACACCGGCCAGTTATGGATCTGGTTTGACACCCTTGCTCTAAGGACTATCAGACATGACCAGTTACTACTTCTACTACGCTTACTGTAACCAACAAGACATTAAAAGTATACATGCATTAATATGGTTATGGTTAATATTATTTATATGGTATCATAATAATAATACATAAATATTTCAATATATATGTCATACTACGATAAAAACAACAAATCATCAGCAAATGTACAATGCTTTGATTGAAATTAGAAAAAGGGAATTTAAAATAGGTGATATGTTTTCCAAATCAGCATCAGGAGGTAAAAGAGGTAAAAAAAAAAAAAATTTTACACGCCCAGGGAAAAGTTACTACATATAAATTGCTTGCCAACGTCACTAAATGTACAAAAAGGCTACTGAGGTTTACTGACATTCTTGTACCATTATGGCATTGCTCTTGTGTAAAATCTACAGATGAACTTGTCCTTTAATTTAATAATAATTTTAATTTAGGATCTAATTAATGGATCTTTTACTTTGCAACTATATCTCTTATATTCAAGGTTTAGGTGGTACAGTGGTTTAATGGAAACCCGGAGTAGCCGGAGGAAGCCCACATGGATTTTGTAAAGTTGCTTTGAGACAATATCTATTGGAAAAAGTGCTATAGAAATAAAGTTGACTTGACTTGACATGGACATGTTATCAGTAACTACCTGTCCTATCATGATTGTATTCAGTACAGGCCAGAGTGTAAAACATGACACATATTGTATAAATTATAATGATTGTTTTTAAGTAAATATGAAGCAATATGAAAACAATGTACCAGAGTTTTGGCATTTATTTTGGCACCTATTCTGCACGTTGGTATGGGAAAAAAATGTGTGGCACCAGTTCCTTTCCGTTCTGTACCATTTTAATCCTCATATATTTATGTGGGATTATTCGTGGTTATATTTGGCTGTATTTTATGGATACATTTCCCATGACTATCCAGTAATTATCTAAAACTAAAACTACTGTTGTGACTGTTTCATAGGGTTCACATGACCAACTGTTGGGTCATTTATATTTTGCCTTAATACTTTAACTTAGCTTATTGTCAGCTGCTGACTCTTATCAGTGCTACCAGGTAAACAAAGACAAGGTTTGGGATCCTGATGGCATATGACCAACTTCTGGAACAAATCTCATGATACATCTGTTTACCCAAAAAGGCAACACATACTCCAGCTTCACATCAGTGCTTCACACTATTTATCATCACCCCTAACCCTCTTCATGCCGGACCTGTTACAGAGAGCCATGTTAGAGGATATTAGTTGATGGCTGACCAGTTGAGCTTTAGATGTATAAATAGAATTATATTGTGAATTTGAACCCACCCTTTGTTCCATACAAAAGCATGTGTGTACACATTTCGATGTTAGTGTCTACACTTGTGAAAATAGAAGTGTATAGTGAGTCATGTGATAAAGAAAGAGTTTATTGACCAATTCAGATTCATCCCTGTGTTTAAAAGCAAGTGCTATAGCATCTTCTTTTAAAGGATAGCTAAACCTACTACACAGATATCCAACTAAGACAGGTAAAACTATTTCTAATTTTAACTGTTCAACACGAACCTGGTTTGGAGAACAATGAGTATATGAATATCTTGCACGCATGCTTCAGAATACATCAGTCTTTTAACTTAAAAATGTTTTTTGTTGTTGTTCTTTAAAAGAGGAAAAATGTAGCCCTAATGGAGCAATTGAAATTTGTTAAAAACAAACTTCAGGGTCTTACTCGTGGTTTATGGGTATATGAGATTTATTAAGAGATTGGAGAGGTTGGGTGCATTAGGAGGTTATGTTTGTTTGTTTTAAAGTTCTTGTAACTATTATTGTATCCGTGTCGGTGGGGAGCACAATAGTTAGCCACAAAGTTCTAATAATTTTGACTTTGTTTTAAAACTAAATTATGAAATAAAGAAAGGCTAACTGGTTATCTTTATACAAACAGATTTTGACACAGGCATGTCCGATACAGAGGAAGCTGAATATGAGTAAGTATTCTATGCATCCACTGATCAGCCAGAACAGACAATGTAAATAATAATTATAGATCATTTTAAGGAACGTAAGCCACTGATCTGTCTTTTATTTCTCTTCTGTCTAGGGAGCATCAGGGTAAGTAGCTACTTTTGTATCACTGTGTGTGTGTGTGTGTGTGTGTGTGTGTGTGTGTGTGTGTGTGTGTGTGTGTGTGTGTTCAGTGTATGTATCACTGAGACTTGATGATTAAGCAATAGTAAAACAAGATGAATGAAATAATATTGCATTAAGCTTTGAATAAAAATTAAGACATTTCTGGAAGAATACATCATTCTTTTAGTGTTGAATGCTTCAAACAGTCAAGCTTTTAGAACAGATTTGAAATATGGAACAGAAGCACTGACTGAAATTGTTGATCAAAGATCAATCATCATTCATCAACACATATACCATTTATGCTTATTTAATTGTTCTATTTTAATAAAAGCATTAAACAATCTCAGCTTGCTGTTCGACAACTCTATCTGGGAAGACGGGACAAATAAACAGACTTTTTTTCTGAGAAACGTTAATGATTTACTGGCATCGGCAGCTTTATAGTGGCGCCTTAACCTTAAAACATTAACAGTAATACAGGACTACACCCACTCAAGATCACATGTGCCACACTTCCCATAATACCGGTTAGTAAACGCTAGTACCTTGCATAGACCTGGTATTGTTTGGTTAATGCCTGTTCAGCCTAGTCAGGAATCGCTGCAGGTTTGGGCAAATGAACAAACGACCAAGATGGGCAAAGCTTTTCGGTTGGCAGGTTTATACATATACATGTATACAATTTAGGAGTCATGTTTTCAGGTATTTCCTGATTAGGCAGTTTAAACTTAAAATTTTCAAACTTCCAACTTTGCTAACTTCCAAAGTATACATGAAACAATTCAAAAGTATTTTAGAAACTCCACAGAAAACACCTGCGGGAGCAGAGATGTCCTAAGAAATAAGATTAATGTTATCTAGTTGCTATGTTGCTGTTGAGGTAATGTGTAGAAGAGTGCAATCATAATCGTTCTGCTCTGGTTGGTGGGGAGAGAATGCCGCTTTGTGTTTTGAGAGAAAAGGCCACGTTACTCGAGGTTAGTCCAGGTCTCTGGAGAGAGGAGCTGTTGTTAGCTGAACAAAGCTAATCTCATTCAGTCTTCTGGTTTTGACTACCTTACACAAGATTAGGTTTCTTCTACAGCTGGACCTTTTAGACTTTAGCATTCAATCTTATATAATAAAGCTCCATTTGGAGTAAAAGAAATATGTTAAAAGGAAAAAAAGAGAGATGGTACACCTGGTACTATTAGACCATGTCCGTGGTCTAAAGTGAGTCATTTAGTGCAGTGGTCCCAAATCCCCAGGCTGTGGACCTGTTCCGATCTCTGGGTTAATTGGTACCAGACCATGAGGAAAGAATACATAACGTTCAGTGTTCAGCATTAGTGCTGTCAGCTCACTTAAACGTCTTAGCATGAAAGATTAACGCAACTTCACTAAATTCGATACAACAGAGCACAAATGGTGGAGTCCAAATAGGTGATCAGATGAGGTGCATTCTGGGAATTGTGGTCCTACGGTAGAATAAGTTCAATATTGAAATACAGTGAGGAGCAACATAAGAAGAAGTAGAGCGTGACGCAAATAAAAAACTACAAAACTTATCTATAAATGCCAAAGCTTTCACTCACTGACTCATTTATCATCAATTCTCCAACTTTCCGAGTACCTACAAAACTGAAACTTGGTTCAGTCATTGCCTATTATGTCCTTGGAAAAACAATTTGCTTCTCACTTTCTTAAACTAGATGGATGGTTTGTTTGATAACTGACATAAAACAATTCAAAAAATGTTTAGTACTCACATATCAATGGGATATGAATAGCAGCCAGTTATGCAAAATATTACCTGACAATCATACAACAATACACAGTTGTGTATGTGTGTATTATTGTATGTGTATAATATTATACTCAGCCACACACTCGCTCTCTCAACAGTCCTTCCAGTATGGGTTGGATTGTCTACATCGTGCGCTCTGGGCTTTCCAGTTTGGTTCCACAAGCTCTCATTTCTTGATTTGTTTGTTTGCATTATATTTTTTAGCTTTTCTTCTATTGTTTAGGGCATTTCTATCAACTTATCCACCATAGTGAATCTTCAATATAGTGAGGGTATAATCATTGCTGATTGACAGTTCTTGAATTCTACTCAAATTTGTGAATGTAAGTGTGCTTTGGACATAATTGATGAGAAAATGTTGGCTTGAACTCCTCAAATGGGTTACTGGTTTGTGTTTACAAACTGCTTTATGGAACTCAGGGTTGCAATGGAAATACAGAGCGTAAGCCAGAAACACTTACTGGATGAGACACTGATCTATCATAAGACCACACACTGACATATTTTAGTCACTCACACCTATGAGCAATTTACAGCAGCCAAACACTCTTTTGCATGTGTTTCTGGAGTGTGGGAGAAAGCAGATGACCTCAGGTTATCCAAGCAGACACTGTGAGAATGAGTAAAACATTTCCCAGACAATGTCTGAAGGTAAGAACTGAACTCGAATGATTCACTGAATCTGAAGATCGAGAAGATTCTATAATCTAGGCAATGCCCTATATTTATTCATACACAGACCAGACAAAACACTGAATAACACTGAATGTCTTTATTACTGTTCTTGTCATTGGGGTAGATTTAAAGACATATCAACAGTTTGTCTTCAAATTTCTGTTAAAAGCAGAAAAGGTTTGAACAAGTTGATGAGAGCCAGTAGATCAACAAATTGTGCTGGACTTTGGCCTTGTAGGAATAAACTTGGTGTAATTTGTCAATTATAGCTTGTGGGAGAATAGGACAGTCTATTTGTGATTTGTCTTCTGAATAGGCAAAGGTGCTGAGCAAAGTATTCGTAGGAATGGGATGGGTACTGAAACAATCTTAACCATCTAGTTCTCCATCCGCAGTTTAACTGGCATCAGCTCCAGAAATTGGAAGCCTGGGATTTGATCCAAATTGTGGTTGATCAACCAGTTCCATGAATTTTAAGACACTACAATAGCTTTGATATTAAATAATCTAATGTATAGATAATATTTAATAATATTTTTATGTCCGAATGCTGTACAGTTCATACTACACAATTGAATCCCTTGCATTATGGTTGAATAATTGGCCAGGAGGGGCTTCACACTAATGTGGACACACTAATGGACATGGGGACCACAGACAAGAGATTTAAAAGATTAGCTTTTTTTGTGAAATCTATATTTGCACACATACAAGACTTGAAATGATGTTACTCTCCTAAAGGGGGAGAGACTGCAGCATGTTTACAGGCCGCCCTATTAATCAGAATAAAAATACTAATAGTAATAATAAGTAAAAAATAGACCCAACCACCACACTATGATATTTAGAATCATAAGAATAACCAAACTACATAATACAAGCAATAGAACGTAGTTCCAGTTAACAACACCACAACACAAAGGCAGTGAAATGGTCAGTGAGCAGCAGTTCCTAATCCAATTTTCTTATATGTGATTGTTAACAAGCAACAATTTTAATTGATTAGTAAAAGCACAATATTCAATTATCTTTTATGGATGCATAACGAATTTCATTCTTTATCAATTGCTACAGGAAATGATGAATAAAATTATCAGCTTCAAAATTCATTGTTTTTCCAGTAAGTTATTGGCATATGTTTTTGATTCGAGTTCCACAAAAGAAAGACAGTCAGTCTAGAGACACAGTTATTTAAATTCAACTTTGTCCATGTCTTTGCAAGTGTGAGAATGAAGTATCTCTTCATGTAGAGGACATTTGCTATCTCACTATGCTGTCTGCTTCTCTGCACAGATGAGGTTAAGGAGGAGGACGAAGATGAGCCACAGAAAGGTAGAGCAGCATTAAACAGTCTTTTTATTCATGTAATACGTCGTTGAACCAGTAAAGTTGTTGCTGGCATGTCCACAAACACACACACTCACACACACACACACACACACACACACACACACACACACACACACACACACACACACACACACA
>JAOUQU010330963.1:0-12717 GCA_028566735.1 Ammoglanis amapaensis
TGTGTGTGTGTGTGTGTGTGTGTGTGTGTGTGTGTGTGTGTGTGTGTGTGTGTGTGTGTGTGTGTGTGTCTGTTTCACTCCATAGATTGGGTCAAATGACTCACAAATTCCTCTGTGATTATAAAGCACACTAGTGGAGTGTTGAAAAATATACATTAGAAAGAATGATGAAATTACTGATTTAATTAAACAAAGATTAAAACAATAGAACAATTTAAACTGATAATGTGTAGAGAAGTTATTAAAATTGTGCAAGAGACAGCATAAACTGAATATAAGTTGTGCAACATGTTTATCTTGTTACAGCAAAATTTTAAAGTTTACTATTTGTATGTATTTCAAGTACATATTTTCTGTTAAATGGAATTAGCAAACTCACGGCCTTGCACTTTTCCCAGAAAAAGTAAAAAATTACTGCAACATGTCATTACCAGCACATACTGTCATATGTTTTACTTCTAAAGACATAAAGTGATGGTAATCACTGTTTTTCACCATCTTTTAAGTATCACCACACTATACGTTTTAAATAAGGTTATTACCATAATTAGATTGACTCTAAAAAAAGTGCACCCCTCCCTTAACGATTTACATAGACTTTCAAAAGAAATCGTAAAGCACTGTTTTATCATTGTCTTTAATTCATAAAGTGTCACACAATTTACATGCTTAACAAATTCGAAAAAAACACTAACATATCTGATATACAAATGATGAACCCTAATGATAAAATAATATAGTCTCCCCCTGGTGGTGGAGAATTTCATACACCCATATACTTGATCTTGAGATACTTAGGAAAAGCGGCTAATGTAGTAAAAATAAATACAGTGTTAGTATATGTTTAAAAAAACTTGGCAGTGGCAGGGATTGAACTAACATTACTACTCCACTCCAGTATAATAATTTAGCCGTCACAGAGCCAAGTTTATATGCCCAGTATTTAGCCAATGAGTCTGCTTTAATTCTAATATTTCACCACCAGATGGCACCAAATATTTACATATATTTATGTTTGACCGTCGCTCTATAAATTACGCAAGAACTTCCACTCAACTTGTCCAGTATCCACTGCCCTCATCAGTGCCATGCAGTGGTAATCTTCAAGCTTTAGTGGCTGCTTCTTAGTTTTTACCATAGTTGCAGCACACATTGGAACACTTGGATCTTGTGGGGTCTTTATAGATAATCAGAGCATCAATCATGCAAACCAATATGTTTGTGTGACAAAATGAGAGAGAGATGGGACTGAGGTAGGGTGGGGATGAGTTGGTAGGTCGAAATGATGGATATTAAACAAGGTTGATGTCTTGCATTATTGGCAAACTTTTAAATTGAAGGTAAAGCCAATTGGCCATTGAAGGCACAGAGTCCAAGCTTATCTTTTTTGAAGCAATAGCCAGCTGGCCCAGTGTTGTATCTAATCCAGTCTGCTGCTGAGAACCCATATGGTACAGGATCCATATGGCCCCTGTGTGATATGTCTCACTGATATTTGCTCACTCAGAACTTATACGAACAGTCATACTGCATGATCCAATAACAGCCAAACTGTAATGATGTAACAGTGTTTACTAGGTTACTAGTATCTACTTCATCTGTATATGTGTTTACCAGTTAACCTGCTATATCTTTTCCTCTTTCAGCTGCAAGATTTTTAAAATAAAACCATTTTGAGCGATATCTGATAATGCTTTTAATACTTATTGATATTGTGTATTGTAATATCTACCAATAGCTTGTCAATACACAAATCCATTCAATCACCACAGCAAATCATGGTCAGCATTTTGGCAAAGTTTTTATACCAGATGCCCTAACTGACACAACACTCTTTATTTATCCAGGCTTGGGACCGGCACTACAATGCACTGCTTTGTGTATACTAGTGGCTAGGTACGTAAGGGCGGCACGGTGGCTGAGTGGTTCAGCACTGTCGCCTCACAGCGAGAAGTCCCGGGATCGATCCCCGGGTCGGGCTGGGGACTTTCTGTGCGGAAAGTTTGCATGTTCTCCCCGTGTCAGCGTGGGTTTCCTCCGGGTTGTCCCGTAGTCACAGAAACATGATCCCTGTAGAGATACAGGGTTAGGGAAAGACATGGCAACCTACCCTGTAAAATGAACTTGCCGAAATACTCTGGGATCGGTAATGATCCACAGAGTGACCCAGGGTCGATTTCGACTGGAGGGTAAAAATCATCATCAAAAATATTTTGAGATTACAAAAACTTGTGCATATTTGCTCCACTCACATTTCCGTTCATATTGACTGCAAGTAAAATGATTTATAAGCACGTTTAAAATAACAAAATCGACCAAAGTGCTGAATGTAACAGAAAATTAGATCAGCTTAATTTATACTCAATACCTAAGAATGAATTGACAGTATACAAATATATATGTTTTGAGTATTGATTTAAATACGGGAAACAGATTAAAATGCTTACTGGAAGTTTCTTGGTTCCATAAGAATCTGAATCGGAATAATCACGTTTTCTTACTTGCTGCACCAAAGCTTTCGAACAGACTTCCACTAAGTATTAGGTCTGCTCCTTCCCTCACAGTCTTTAAATCAAGAGTAAGGATCCCAGAGTAAGGACTAATTAACTCTGAGATGTATGTCTGAGTCTGCCCACGTAATGCCTTAAAACAAATAAAAGAAATTTGAATTGGATCCTGAATTAAACAGGAAGCTAATGAAGTGAAGCCAGAACTGGTGTGATGTGAAGCTTTTACTTTGGAATCTTGCTGCAGTATTTTGTACAAGTAGCAAATGCGACGTTTTTGGATAAATTAAAGTACAGCGAGTAACAAATAACAGCATAAATGGCCCGTTTGAGATCCGGTGCTAAAATTGCTTCTAACAACAGAATTGACTTGGAATTTTTAAATGTTGTTTTCACCAAGCTGGATAAATTCTTAAGCGTTCCAGATAGACTATTTGTCAATTTAGGTGGTCCAAGCAGAAGAATCTCAGATTTCTCCTGATTTAAGAGCTTAATACCCATCATGTGTTTTTACGGACATATAAATCTGGGTATAATCAGGAAATAAGTGAAATGAAAGATCTTGTTTACGAAATATACTTCCAAGTGGGTACATGTACAAGTGAACAAGGACTGTTTCTAAGATAGGTTGGGGGTTCAAATCCAGGCTCTGCTACACGGCCACTGCAGGGTCCTTGAGAAAGACCCTTAACCCTGTCTGCTCCAGGGGCGCCGTACTGTGGCTGACCCTGCACTCTGACCCCAACTTCCAGACAAGTTGGAAAATGCAAAGAGAAACATTTCGTTGTACTGTACATCTGTATATGTGTAATGACAAATACAATTTGAATTTGAAATTTGAAGATAGACCCCTGTGGGACACAGCAAGTGAAGAGAAGTGATTCCCAATGTTAACTATCATTATCTTACCATTTAAATATGATTTTAACTAGTCAAGATCTGTTTCATGCAGAACAGTCGAATGCTCAAGGCGTTTAATGGTAGTGAATTAGTGGCAAATGTACAGAGTCAGAAAGAAAAGCCACAAAGGCGCTGGTTCAAGTCCCATAACTACAAAGTTGTTACTGTTGGGCACATGAGCAAAGCACATAAACGTCAACTGCTCAATATAACAAAAAAATCTTAGTTACTTTAAGTAAAGCTTATTAAGTGTGTTACTTTAACTATGCTTATTAAGTGTGTAGACTGCTGTGAATACTTTTTTTAATTTATTTGAGTGTAAATAAGTCTGAAATGATTGAAAACAGACTTACACTTATGATGGATAGAACACCGTCCCGTCAAATGTCTCTTCTAAACAATGCGGATGAAGGGCTGGTGTCACCTGATGCGTTTGTAGGCTTAATCAGAGTTAATATGTTGTTAAAGCAGTAAAGTACAACAGGTCAGTGAATTATTCAATGAATTGTTATCAGGGTTATAGAGTTATAGCAGATCTGCTATTTGTCTTAGTAATAAAAGCTGGAGTAACTCATCTCACAATTTACGAAAGTACCAAAGCAAATATGGGCATTTAAAACTGAGTTAATAATATTAAATAGTACTTTAGGTTTACTATGATTAAGACATCAAAAATTGGATAAATATCTCATGAGATTTTTTTTCCATTGTGGCTCAGCACGTCAGCATTCTTGTCCAAGGACTCTACTAGCTTCATTAAGCCAGGGCTTAAATCTGCTTGATCTGATTCTAAAGGGAGTCATGCAGTCTAGAATGGAGGTGCAGGGAAATTTTTAAATAGACACCAAATCATCAATTTTGACATGTTATCCCCTTAGAGTTCTATCTGACACTTTTGTCAAAAATGAGTTACTCACATATTCTTATTCTGTTACATCTTAACATTATATGAGGTGTTTTTTGGACTCTTGTATGAAAGACACTCGCACCACAGATTAGTTTTGGAACATAGAAAGTAAAAAGTGCTCAAAATGCAGATAGAACTTTATAATTCCAAGCATTAAAAACCGGTGTGTCTGAAATGACAGGCTTATGATGAGTAAAAGTTAAATCCTTGATAATAATTATATAAATTTGATCATTACACATATACAGATATACAGTACAGCGAAATGTTTCTCTTTGCATATCCCAACTTGTCTGGAAGTTGGGGTCAGAGCGCAGGATAACGTATGGCGCCACTGGAGCAGACAGGGTTAAGGGTCTTGCTCAAGAACCCAACAGTGGCTGTGTAGCAGAGCTTGGATTTGAACCCCCAACCTTTGGGTTTCTAGTCCAAAGCTCTACCCACCAGACTAAGTTGAATCCTTGATGATAATGATATTAATACAGAGCCTATGTAACGAACGCAATAAAATCCAAGTTATGGGCCATCTTACGTGTTGGACCAATGCTTACCACAATGTCTAAGAATAATATTTAATAAGGTTAATAAAATTATTCACTATGAGTTTTGAAGAGCAGCATGCATGAATTTTAATTAATAAGTTGACACCCAAGGCATAACAACAAAGAAAGTTCAGTAATAAAAGTACAGACATTGGGGGTCTATAAATGAGGACTTACTGACCTCAAAGCTGAGCTGCTAGACCTCAAAGCTGGCGTGTAAGTAAGTTAAGAAAAAATCATGCTGTTACCTCTCCCACTGAGCCGAAGCATGATATCAAAACGAAAATGATCTCGACATCTCTTGAACAGAAACAGTCCAGATCATTTGCCATAAAATATTAATTCAAGATGTGATTGTCCGACCACCGAGTGAATGATGACCACACTGCTGTCTCACCGCACAACATCATCTGTCATCATGGGGGTGGCGCAAACATTTATAATCGGGAATGTGAAAATCCTAAATGTTCATAAATTATTTACAACTTAATTATTGACGAATATCAAAGTAGCAGTTGATTACCCATAACCTAATAGTAGATGATGAAACACCCCAGACCAGAGACATGTGAATAAACAAGCCTCGAAATATATCTTCACCTCCACCCCCTTGCCTCTGAAGATCATATGCCCTTGTTCCATTTCCTGAAAGAGAAATACAGCCAGGGGAAAAAAAAGATAAAAAAGAAAATTTATTCCAGCGTTGACTGATCAGCTTTCAGCAAATATGGACTGACTGACAGGAGAGATACGGTGCAAAACTGCAGCTGGAAAACATATTTCATCATCTGTATGAAGAAAGACTAAACCAACGCTGTTAACACAGTAATACTGTAAAAAAAAAAAACATCGGAAAATAACATGAGTGACGATTAAATCATCACAGTTTAATTACTGAGTCATTCTGTTCTGATCTTCTGAGCTAATATCCGTGTCACACTAACCTCTTACATCTACAATAACAAGACACCAATCCCAACCTCACGCTAACCACGATGACATTTGCCTCATCCTAACTAGACTGATCAGTGCAGGACAATTTACGATCTTCAAAGTATCATCTATGACAGATTAAAGTCTTTAATAGTGTCATTTTATTTATTTCTCTTAAAAACTATATATAAAATGTATCCTTAAATACAGTTTTTCTGACGGTCCTTTATTTAAAGAAATCCAAGATGTTTTTTTTACTTCTAAAGAAGATACACAGCTAGAATTAAGCCTGATTTGGCATCTTGGTGAATAGCTGCAGCGCCCTCTGCTGATTAAAGTGAATATCGATTCCTCAAACAGGAATACAGATATGAATCGTGCCTCAAGTGAATTGATTCCTAAATCAATTTGTGATGCATCGTTACTTCCCAAGTAATTAACTTTTTATAGATCAAGCCCCCATGCCAAGTTCACACTACATGACTGAATCGGGACACTACACTGATCAGCGATTGGGTTGAGGCGAGGGGGGGGGTGTTCACACCATCTGTATTCACAGACTAAAGTACGTTTTTTTTTATCCTCAAAGACAAATGCAAGAAGTGCCGAGGGGTCGAATGAGGTCCAAAAATGAGCTGATAGGCAGCATGAACACGAAAGTAAAGTTGAGGCCTTTTGGTGGGGTGTCGAAAAGATTTTGGGACAGATTGTGGAGATTTCTTTTTTTGTTTTATTAAGGAATGAAAAAATACAGCATGAAATGATTCAGGAATTGATTCACTTGAGACACGATTGGAATCAGTACTAACAGAAATAATATAGCATTCATGATAGCATTTTATTTTATCTTTAAAATATATAAATAAACAGATGGAGAAGATCTTACTGTGAACTCATTTTTGCTCATCATGTTTTCTTGTGATTATTATTGCTGTGTTAGTTCTTTGGGGTTGGGGCTGAATACGGTTGGGGGTGTTGTACATCAGGTAGTTCCTAATTAGTGATCGACAGCCGAATCAAGAACCAGCAAATTAAGCAGCGACCAACCACCAAGCAAAAATCAGGGCTATATGCAGACAGTCAGATATATATAAGAGTAGTCTCTTGGGCCCCTGAGTAAGACCCCTTATGTGCATTGTTTTGTGGAGAAGTGTGGTGTTAAGTAATTTCATATTTTGTATCTGAGTCAACTGTAGCTGCATTTAAAACTGTTCAGTAGCCAAACCCCCATTACCCTACACCTTCCTCTGCCTACTGTTCGGTACAGTGGGGGATCGATAAAATATGGACAGCCATCTGGTAAAAAACAGTAGATTAAGAATGTCTATCACGGCTGTGTATAAGTCGATAAAATATGAGAAATGTTTACATGAACACACGCGCACTACCATGTAAACGCTCGTTTCGATATATTTGGCATAAATCTGAGCTATTAAAACTTCAATATGAAATATAAAATGTTATATAATGTAATAGAGAATGTTCTTTCTGCTGCACCACCTTTCCTATTTAACCAGGCTTGGACCCCGAAAATGTACTGGTTTGTGCTTCCTACTGGTTTGGTGTCCAGAGGATGTCTTTAAATGACATGACTGAATGTTATTGCACTGGAGGAAACCGACACTCACTAAAAAACCCATGTAGAGACGATGAGAACAGACAAACTCCATACAGAAAGGACCCGGAACTGTCTGAACCCAAACCCAGGACCTTCTTGCTGCAAGTTCAAACCCTACAGCCGCACCCTTTGCTACAAAGCATTTCTCTTTCTAGCAACAACAACCAACAAAAAAGCTCAAATACTCAAGTCAATCTTTTTAGAGTCAACAAGTGAGTTTAATTTCAATCTAATGACATTTAGGATTTGGTAAGTTGGAAGCGAGATCTTTAATTGTACTAATTAAGAGTGATGATTTGATGCAGCATTTTTGCGCACTGTTTGACATTTGGATGTGTGAACTGTAATCCTGATATCCTTCGAAAGATGAAATGAAATGTATTTTGAACATAAGTCTCATAAAAATTCACAAAAGTGCATGAAGACTCATGAAATCGCCTGCAGATAAATATTACTCTGTAGCTTTGATGTGATGTTACGCTGCAATATGAGCAGAATAAAGCAGCAGTACTACATTATCATTTTATATTCGTATATTTGACCCTTGTGTTGTTTATTATTGTGCACATATTGTGTGCAAAAATTAACAGCTAGACACAAGAACCTCTATTTACTAGACTTTCACTGAACAGATTCCACATGTAATGAACTTTAGCCACTGAGCCAATAATAAAACCTATTAACAACCAGCAACCTTCTATTCACTAGTCCAGAATCACATCCACTGTGACTACTAACCAATCATCATGAGAACCAGTAACCATCCAATCACTGGTCCAGTACCTGATGTCCAGCAACCTTTACAACAAAATCGTTTGCTGAGCTACCACTGCCCAAACCTCATGAAAGAGATCAGAAGATCTAGGACTAGTCAGAGGATTGTTGGCTCTCTTTAAGTTTGTGCAGAGTTGTTTAGTGGATCACTGGATTAGATACTGGAGAACCATTGACTTTCTGATCACTGGTCCTGTATCTAAAAAACCACCGACCTTCTAATCACTAGTCCTGAGAGCCAAGATCCTTCCAATAACTCCAGTAACTTACCAACTGACCTACCCAAGTCCAGTGAGATTCAGAAACCTAAATTTATTGAACACCGACATTCAAATCACTAGTCCAGTACTTTATCCACTTCTCAAATATCTTGAAAACTAAGCAACCCACCCTTTACTAGTCCATTATCTCATCAATTTAGCTTCCCCTACCTTAACCACACACGTGTGTGTTCGATAAAGCTGAAAGTTTCAGTCATTTTCACAAGACGTCTTTTTATCCGACAGCAGCACAAAAATGAATTCAGCAATATGGATTCGAATGAAGCCATCAGATCAGTTTGTAGCGACAGCCAGTGAAAGAGAGCGAACGCAAACGTGGTTATTAAAATGATCCGATGCTTAACTTTCATGGGACGAATAAACTGAAAGATTTAATCAAGGAGATGAAGGAAGCACAGACCGCAATCTCAGAGGAAAAGCATGAGAAAAGATTAAGAAAAGAAAAGTATTTCTGAAGCCCAATAAAGAGGTTCCACACTTCAGATGAAGCCAACTATACAGATTAATACAATTACAATGTGGTTGTCTTGATTTTTTAAAGCATCGTGTGGTTTAATTTACTTGAATTGATTCATTCTGGTGTTATTTCCTTTACATACGCTCCTGATTTTATCTTCGATTAACAAAATGTGTTCTTATTCTTACATGTTTCCTCGTATTTATTACTATTCCCTCCTGCTCCCTGTTCTCCTTCTCTAAGGGTCATTAACATGCTTTCATTAATCACCTACTCTCATCTTGGCTTTCTTTTACACAACCACTAGAACACACTCCATTTGCTTTGCATTAAAAAAGCAAGAAAGAAATCTCATGACAAATAATCTGATTTGGTGAAAATACCCATAATGCTTATGTCATTTTAAAACAGTTTGACGACTATATGGGAAATTACAGTAATGAACTTGATCACCTTGCACTGTCTTTCTGTCTTTCTGGATTAAATTAGTCTAGATACATACAGCAATGAGGTGTTATTAGATATAAAATGTAGAGAGTGAGGATTTTGACGTTGATTTGGATAAGGGATATATGATTTCTGATGGCTAGATGACAGGTGGTTAGGTTATGAAGAGTATATTGTGGTTATAATGGGATGTCAGGGTTATAATGGTGCGTTTCTGTTATAATGGGTGTGTATAGTGTAGTGATAAGTGTAGTAGGTTGAATATGAGTCTGTTTGAGTTATAATTATTATTTAATATTATTTAACTAGTGTGTTTTAAGATTATGATGAGTGTGTTTAGATTTATGATGTATGTTAGATTCATGAGGAGTGTGTTAGATTTATGATGAGTGTGTTAGATTTATAGTGAGTATGTTAGATTTATGATGAGTGTGTTAGATTATTTGTTACGATGAGTGTGTTAGATTTATGATGTGTTAGTTTATGATGAGTGTGTTAGATTTATAGTGAGTGTGTTAGATTTATAGTGAGTGTGTTAGATTTATAGTGAGTGTGTTAGATTTATGATGAGTGTGTTAGATTTATGATGTGTTAGATTATGATGAGTGTGTTAGATTAATAGTGAGTGTGTTAGATTTATAGTGAGTGTGTTAGATTTATAGTGAGTGTGTTAGATTCATGAGGAGTGTGTTAGATTTATAGTGAGTGTGTTAGATTTATAGTGAGTGTGAGGTTTATGATGCAGATTTATGATGAGTGTTAGATTATGTGTTACGATGAGTGTGTTTGATTTATGAAGAGTAAGTTGGATTTATGATGTGTTAGATGAGTGTGTTAGATTTACGATGAGTGTGTTGTTTTCATAGGGAGTGTGTTAGATTATGATGAGTGTGTTGTTTTCATAGGGAGTGTGTTAGCGTTATAATGAGTCTGTTAAGATTTATGATGTGTGTTAGATTTATGATCAGTGTCTTAGACTATGATGAGTCTATTAGGTTTATGATGTGTGTTAGATTATGATGAGTGTGTTGTATTTATAGTGAGTGTGTTAAGGTTATGGTGAGTTTGTTTAGATTTATGACGTATTAGATTTTAGATGAGTGTGTTAGGGTTACGATGAGTGTGTTAGATTATGATGAGTGTATTATGGTTCGGGTGAGTCTGTAATAAGGTTGTAATGGATGTCATATGTCTGAGTGTGTGATAGGTTTGGAGTTATTATATGTAAATGTATTTTTTATATACCTAACATAAAGCAATCTGGTCAGTTATTATAAAAGCCATCATTAAATCATTGTTAGACATAATTGTGGGGTTATAATTGTTGACAGATCCCAGGTCGTTTAATCCGAACATTAAGTTTAGAGTACAGACCAGCAGAGCACTATCTTTCTGAGCATCACAGTTAATGACCTTGTACCTGACCTCATCACTGAGGCTCTAAAAGCCATCCTGTGCCACCTTTATTTATCCACTGCTATTAAAAAAGAAAAAAAGGCACCGGGACCCTTTGATGACAGGAGGCATAAAAAAAAATCTCACATTGAAGGCAATAAAAACCTTAAATAGCACAAAAATGACTTCTTTCAGTGCCTTACTCTGTAGAACTTTTCAGCAGTATCTAGTAATCTTTTAAAAAATAAAGATCTTCCAGGATTTTCCTTTGCACCATGTTGAATTTTGGATTCATTTAAGATGAATTGATGTTCAGCAGAGTGGGCTTTCGTGACAGCGTTTAAAAAACACACACAAAAAACATAACTCTAACATTTTGGCATAGTTTGCCTTCACCAAAAATGCATTGATAAGATCAAGAAAACAAAATGAAATAATAAGTTATTAAAAGTTTTTCTAAAGAGAAATAGTTAAAGTGTTATGTTTATGTTCCTCATAAACTTCCTCAGGTTATGTTCCTCAATTTCCTTCGGGATTAATAAAGTACTATCTCTCTCTCTCTCTCTCTCTCTCTCTCTCTCTCTCTCTCTCTCTCTCTCTCTCTCTCTCTCTCTCTCTCTCCCTCTCTCTCTCTCTCTCTCTCTCTCTCTCTCTCTCTCTCTCTCTCTCTCTCTCTCTCTCTCTCTCTCTCTCTCTCTCTATCTATCTATCTCTCTCTGTGTGTGTGTGTGTGTGTGTGTGTGTGTGTGTTTGTGACCTGTGATGAACTAGTGACCTGTCTGGGCGTCCATGCCACTTACTTAAAGAATCACATCCATTATTACTGTTTCTAAATACCAAGGTGTCACTGGACACAATGCAAACAAAAGTCCCTAGACAGGTCATAATACACTCAGATATGTATTTGCTTCTTTACTTAAGTCCAATTAATCCTAAAATAATCACAATTTTGGAAAGTAGTAAGGAACCAGATAACCTAGAGCACATGTATATACAAAAGTAATTCTTGGTTTAGCATAAATCCCTATAAACAGGGGTGCTGCTTAGCATTGCAGAGGGAGGAATAATGATCAGACACCCGCAGTCGTTGGGTGAGCACTAAAGCGTGGTAGCGATGTCATTAAGTAGCTTCTCATCACCATTAACGAGGCTTTAACTTCTTCTGATAGCACCTTATTGATTCTACATTAGATAAAGGCCTGTGATGAAAACCGGAGGTGAAAGTGCATGCAGTGACCAGTCCATTGTTTAAGTACAATCTCCCTGCTCTCTCTCTCTCTCTCACACATACACACACACACACACACACCTTGCTTGAACTCTAATTATCTTTCCCACTGGAGTGTGGTGAAGGGACAAATAAGATGACATGACCGAGTGCAACAAAGATTCTTTGTGTGCACCGCAAAGGTCAAACTGTAGCTAATAGCAGAGAATAAGACACAGAAATATGGATATAAACCATAGATGCTCGGAAAATATCATATTGTATTTTAGAAATAATGATTAATGTCACAGACTATGATATTTTATGAGTGTTTACATTATATCACCCCAACACATATGAACTGTGGGATTTAGCTGTATTTAGGCCAGCTCTGTTCCTGTAGAAAATTTAAAAAATTGGGAAATATGTAAAACGAATTGACAAAAGAACTGAACTATCAAGTCATTATACTGTTCCTAACTGGAGTAACAAAGTTGCAATAAATGCATCAAAGTAATTTGGCTAATTTGGCTAGTTCAAATAACCCAATAGGAAGCTTAATCAAGCAATATTGTGGTAATAATAAGGTAGGTGAGTGTGGTGGAAAAATTGTATTACAACAAGTATGTCTACTAATATATGAAATTTTATTAGTCACATTATTATTCATCTTTTGTAATATGTTTTATTACTGGTAGTAAGTATGTTTTAATGACTTATGAGATGGTATTTCATTGAGTTTGTTATTC
>JAOUQU010331179.1:0-12717 GCA_028566735.1 Ammoglanis amapaensis
CCAGTATCCACCACACCAGTCCAAAGAGAATAAAATACTAGATCAAGTTTTATTCTCTCAATTTTTATATTTTATTCCTGAATCCCTCTCAAAATTAAGGGTGCGGCTTATACGGTAATAAACTTCTTATATTTGCAGGAATCCGTTGATAGACTCTTTTAAGGGTAACGTTTTAACTTTGAAATGAACTCGAACTAATTTGGATGCATATTTGGTTGTGAATCTATAATAATAAGCATTGATAGATCGTCAGTGGTCAGCGGACCAGATTTAGTCCCCATTACAGCAGGTAACGTGCTGCCTTGCATTGATCTGTATTCAGAGGTTATTCCCAGTTCAGAATGGTGGTCCAACTCTTGCTAAACAACGATCCTGCACCTTTACCGTCAGCAGGAACGCTTCATTTTTATGGGTAACGCACAATCCTGGAAGGAAAATGGTCCGGACATCACGGTAGATAAGTTCCTCAACCCTATGTCGTCTCCTCTAACAGAGAAGTGCCGTCACCTCCTGTGAAAGACAATGAGAAAGATAATAACCTGCGAATGAGGCCCGAAGGATAGAAATCTTAAAGTATGCCGAGATTGAGAACAAGCAATAAAAGAAAGGAACATATCCATCATTCTGCAAACAGTGCCAGTGGAAACACAACGACGACAACAACAACAATAATTCCAGAAGGCCATAAAGACCCATAAAAACAATTTCATCATCCTTGACGGTGCCAATGTTGGTTACTATAACGACCATACTAGCAGTCTCAACGTCGACATTGTCTGCTTGAATAAAGAAACCTTCATTAACACTTCTTTAAGGCTTCATTGTAAATTGTAATTGACAATCAATATTTGCTCTCATCAGGAAACCCACACAGACACTGGGAGAACATGCAAACTCCACACAGAATGCCCTGGCGATTAGGTTTTGGGCTTCGATGTCACCTAACTGCTCGCTGGACGCCGTGGCTAGGGCATGTGTGCTTAGTGTTGCCCCCTAGTGCGTAATCACGTGTGTGTGTGTGTGTGTGTTTGTGTGTGTGTGTGTGTGTGTTTCACATTTACGCTTATTTATGTAGCATGTAGCATGTCGCTTCACCTAACAAACACACGATGGGTGATTTTGTGATGTCATTAATTTCCAGTGTATCCCAGCCAAAGCATTTTGGTTTCATCGTCTCTCCTATTAATTCCACGTTTGTTTTTTCGTCGTCAGCATTTAAAACCCAAAACGAGCTCAAACGTCTTCGATCCCCGTCTGTAAGCGGTTTTAAACCCCCCCTGAGAGCTGGATGGCATTTCTTCGTAGACTTGATGTATGGCTTCGCTTCGGTGTAATACTTTCAGGATCCTATTTCTGTACGACGTATAAAATCTTATATCATATAAAGTGACAGCAGCTTTCTGAAGCATTCTTTAATACTCAGGTTTTAAAAAACAAACGCAGAATGAACAGCGTGTCGGAGGAGATAATGCGAGGTGTAACTGAGACTGGCACATTAAGCTACTCTGGACAGGACGGCAATGAAATGTATGCCAAGTCACGATAAGTATGCATGATAAGTAATATTTATAGAGCAGAGCAGAATTATACCAGACCCTTTCGTTATAGTACAACATTATAAAACAACACACAGACTAATGATGATGATCTAATAATCATTATTGTTGCCGTGGGAACGAACATTATTGTATTATTCCCATACAACAGAGAATATGATTAATTAAACTCTAGTACTTCTTAACAACAGATATCATTTCGGATTCAACGTTTTATCAATGTTATCCACAGCATTGACCATTCGAGGGTTAAAGGTCTCGCTCAGGGGCCCAACAGTGACAGCTTACTGTCTGACGTTCTGATCTCCCATTTCGTGCATGCATGGCTTTCCTACAGGTACTGTGTGTGTAATATGTGTGCAATGTGTGTGTGTGTGTGCCCTTCAACTGACCCAAGACCTTTTCAGGTGCTTTGTGTATTTGCCCCAGAGTCGCCTCCGTGACCCTAAATACGATTAAGCGGTAGTAAAACTAGACAAAGAATGAATGCATGGATCATAATGGCATTAGTTTAAGAACGGCTATTCAATCTCCAAGTCATCTAGATGGGAGCGGAGGCTTGTGGGTAATATACCGGACGAGTATATTACCCTGACCACCCTGTGTCAAGTGCCTAAACCTTATGATGTCATAATTGTAATCGCTAAACGCTATAAAATCTGATCCCTGATCACAAAGCATCATTTAAAAGAGGTTGTTGATGTACACAAACGACACAAAACTGAATGTTTATTGTTTATTAAAATGCTAATCGAAGCGTAAACAGGGGGCGAGGTGGAGCGTTTCGGGCAACAGCTTATTACTGACGTACTTACAGACTTAAACTAGTAAACTAGATTGTTTAAAGAACCTAATGAATATGTTTTGTGACATATTTCATAGCTCATACGTCATATAAATGGTTTCTCCGGCCGTCGACTGAAGGCGAACCTTCGTCAGCAAACACTCAACGTTAATCAGATTTCCACCTATTTATCCTTCATAGTTTTAGCATAAGCTGGTAAGCTGGCGGTAGGGATTCGGCAGGCGCACTTTAATGTGAGCACCATCAGGTCTAAAATCAGTGGGTACGAGAGGTGATGAAAGGAGAACAGATGGAGGATGCCTGCTGAGTCCGGGGCTACGTGTCCGGACTACGGTGTGACCGCTTTATTTATTTCAAGCACACATAGTACATTCATACATTCGGCCTGAAATAAAAATCCTATTTACTTATTTACCGGTTATAACAACTTTTGACTTAATAGTCTTTGGCACGTATATAATCGGCATGTCTGCTGTGATTTATCTTTTCCATCTTTCTAGAATTCTACATTTCTAGCTTGATCATTTTATAAATAAATACATTTACAGTGTTTAGCAGACGCCTTTATTTAAAGTGACTTCCCGTGACAGAACACCATTGCTCAGGGGTCCAACGGTGTACAACTCGGTGATTGTGGGACTCGAAACGAGTAGCTTAACAACTGAGCCGTCTCTACCCTAGAATCATGCGTCCACCAAGGAAAGATCATCTGTCTACGTAGCTTAATACTGCATGAATAAAGACATAAAATCACAAGACCTATTCGGAGCTTCGCACGTGATCTCGACGATGGTGAATTTATGACATCATAGAGACGAATTGGTCGTTGGTTTTAAATCTCCTGATGTTCCGACTGAAACATTTCCTGAACCTTTTTCAAATAGGAATTTAATTCACTTTTTGATGGTTTCCAATGATCTAGGTCACTGTGATCCTTCCTGCAAATTCTACATCAGTGTCGTAGATACCGGCAGCTCTCGGGCGGAGCTTTTAACCAAAATCTCTTGACAGAACAAATACAGACCGAGTTTGTTTGTGGATAACACGTTTCCTGCAGATCAGATTTGTTTACTTCACACCACTGCTTAACATCAGTAGTTAAGTGCGGTATCATTAAGGGTACCAGGGTGACCCACGGCGATGGTTTAGTTAAGGATCTGTATGAATTGGGTGTATTGTCGATTTTAAAAATTGCTTTTTATTCATTCGTGGTTACACATGAAAACGTCTCTCATCGCATATTTGTCTGGAAATTAGGGTCAGAGCGCACGGGGTCAGACAACGTACGTCGCCCCTGGAGCAGACAGAGTTAACGGTCTCGCTTAAGGACCCAACAGTGCCTGGATTTGAACCCCCAACCTTTGGGTTCATAGGGTTATAAGTGACCGAGTGTAGAATACATATTAAAAGTAAATAAATTAGATTAGATTTCGGTACTGGAAAGAAGAGAGAGAGAGAAACAGTTGTAATCGTTTTTATACCTGCGATCTAAATTGTGACGTTTGCTCGGTGTTTTCTATTAAATGATGATAACGGGTCGTACAATGTTTTCAACTTTTAAACCTAATCAGTTCGTCTGCTTTGTGTCCGGGTGAGATTACAAACGAATACATTCACACTTGTAGTCAAATGACTTTCTGCTAAGATCTGATTAGAATGTGATTGCTACATGCAAACTAATATAGTGATGATAATAAAGTTCCTGCTGTCGAGCTGGGGGCTTTCTGTGCGGAGTTTGCATGTTCTCCTCGTGTCAGCGTGGATTTCCTCTGGGTACTCCGGTTTCCTCTCACAATTCAAAAACATGCACTAAGTTGATCGGAAATGGGTAAAATTCTCCTGTAGTTTTACAAGATCACTGTAGCGATACGGGGTTGGAGAAAGACCTGGCAACCTACTCCGTGAAAATATTTGCTGAGTAATTCTGGGGATCGGTAGCGCCCCACAGAGGGACCCCAAGAGTCGGAAACGACTGGAACGGGTAAATACACACATATTAACTATTGTAATAATAATAATAGTAATATGTTGCATTTATATAGCGTCGTTCACAATCTCAATGATGCTTTACGTGTTGTATCCAATCACTGACCATTATAAAAGTATGTGGACGCCGCTTGTATCTATTGTATAGTATTATGCATCAATCGTAGAAAATCAAATCTACATTTCCAGCTTTGTGACGGCCGACTGGAAAAGATTTAAAAAAGTGTAGTTGTATGATCAATCAGAACTGCAGCACCCTGCACTGACCACAAGATGAATTACAATTCCATGTCACGGTTTTGGTCGTGATCGTGATGTCACAGTCGTCCACGTGGCACGTTCGGTTTACGATGTAGCCAGACACCGCCGATACTGCGGTGATTATACATGAGCATGTACGTAACGATTATTTCTTTCTACTCTCGCTGTTCGTGACGATTAAACTTCGATTCCCTATTTCGATTTGATCGGAGTTTGGGATGGAAACAGGATACAGAGAAAATCGTACGTTTCTCTTTTATAGGTGCATCGTTTGGCATTTCCGCTTTTCTTTTCTTCACCTCCTCCTATACACATCCAATCCACCTACACATCGGGCTGTAATCTCCATTCCCCTTTTCTTCCCTCTGCTATTATGAATCCATGAACACGTTTCTCTACCCTCACATTTTCTTTAAAATATCTGAACCGTTGACACCCCCAGGAGCTAAAACGGGTCTTCCGTGGCTGAGTCAGAGCCCTGATTCTCTCAAGGTAGCCACTAAATAAAGTGTTTACTGCGTCACAGACGAGAACTTCGGGCACCGGTGGCCTTCTATCACTGATATATATATATATATATATATATATATATATATATATAAACATACCATGATGACAAATCAGAAAATAGAAATTAAATAAATAAATAAAATCCATCCATCCATTCATTCATTATCTAGTTATAACAGAACTTAATGCTATTTTAGGTTCACTGTGGCAGACACGCTGGACACCTGAACAGGTTACTGGGACACACACACACACACACACACACACACATACACTGTCTTTGGACTGTGGGAGGAAATCGTAGTAATCAGGGGAAACCTATGAAGACACGTAGAGAACATGACCGGCGTGCGATTCCCCAAATCCTAAAAATCAACATATAAGTCCTAGTCGAAATGGCACAGAGCGACTGCAAGGCGTATTAATGCAGACCACAAGGGGGCGCATGATTGCCATCAAAACCATGCCATGCGCTCGCCTGTGGATACAGCAGTCGCTCTCTTAATGTTTATGATGTTTTATGAGATTTACAACATTGAAATATCCATCAGCTCAACTCGACAATAACGTCGCGTAAACACAAACAAGACGAAGCCCTGGGAAACTCGACGCCCTCTAGTGTTGAAGCGACCTCGCAGAAGTCTGGATCACTTTGATGTACTGGAGGAGGCGAGTACAGTGCAAAGGTTTTAGGTTTAGGTTTATAAATATAGGCGCATCTCCGAGACTAGCATGATGTACTAAAACTCAACTGTACATACGGCTGGTGAGTACTTAAGAGCTATCAGAGCATACTTCAGCTCATCCAGCATCTGTGTGTGTGTGTGTGTGTGTGTGTGTGTGTGTGTGTGTGTGTGTGTGTGTGTGTGTGTGTGTGTGTGTGTGTGTTGAAAAAATAAGGAGTAGATCCCAGATGTATAAAAGTAATTGAAAAGTCAGTCAGCAGTGAACAGCACTATGATTTATGGCACTATTAACTCAAACACACACCTACACACACACACACACACACACACACACACACACACACACTCGGATTCACTCGCCAGCTCCAACGCTCCATTTACTTTTAAGGATTAGACATACTGCAAATAATCTGTGGGCTTCGTGAAGCTTTTGTGGCTCTTCGGTAAACTCGGAGCTGATGTGTGGAAACACATTGTTGTCATAAACTAATAATACTGAGGTCATAACTAATCCTTAATAACCAGTCAGAGACCTACAACCATCATGGGGTATCACTCACATGTTTGCACTAAATTACCACCAAACCACCAAAGTTATTGGTGTTTTATCTTTAATATTTATCGATCCACCGTTTCAATGATGCCTATACACGTTTATTTCACGTGCTGCTTTTACGTATTTATTTATTATTATAACTGCTTTATTTTTATTTCCAGCGTTTAATCAAAAATGTTTGATATTTAAGCAATTGTGTGTGTTAAGTGGCAACGTGTTGGTTGTGGGACTTGAGCCAGCGACCTTCTGACCCTGATGCTTGACGTGATGTGCCGTGTGTTCGTCTCTTTCCTGTCGACTGTCGCCTCACATTAAAAAACATCCTGGGTTCAGTTCCCACATGGAAGTGGTCCAGGCGATCCTTTCTGTGTGGAGTTATGCGCATGTTCTCCCCGTGTCTTTATAGCTTTAATCCGGGTACTTTACAGGTTTCCTCCCACAGTCCAAAAAGAATGCAGGTAAGGCAAGTCGAAGTGACCAAATTGTCCATGACTGTGTTTGATGTGACCTCGTGTATCGTTTCAAACTTTGTGTGATGAATAAATGAACGTCTCCCGTCGTGGACACGACCCCCGGGGTTTTAAAAACATGACGTTAAAAATGCTCAATAAATAAATACAATAAAGGCCAATCATGTAAATGTTACCCTTGATCAGAACACCATTATACACAGTATACACATGATAGATACACTTGATACACAATATATTCTATAATCTACTTGCAATGTGTAATGTATACACGAGTGTATTTACACAATCTGGCGCCCCACCCAGGGTTTTTTTCCTGTCATGGGCAGGGATCACGAAACCGGACCTGCCACAATTCTGACCAGGATAAAGCAGTCGATGAAAATAAAATAAATGTAAATAGATCAGAATAGAACAATGTGCAGTAGAAGCTGTTATGAGCTGCAGACCAGCAACGTTACCACAAGGTGGCAGCAAACACACAAAAAAAAGATTTTAAACACATATATATATATATAGTATATATAGAGACCGATATAGACTTTGGCTATATCGTAATACTCATCCCTCCCCCAAAAAACTGAAATAGTTTATATACCGAAATAAAATAGACGTCACAAAGTTCGAACAGAAGAATTATCGATTAGCCTTTCTTTTCAAATGAGAAGACAGTAACTCATTGATTTTGAGTCGACAACCAGGGCTTTTAGTCCTCCAATAAATCCCTGGTTGTTGTTTACACGCCTGCATTTTAACCAGCTGATGCTCGTTTTCAGAAAAGCGTGCGATTAAATATTTAACGAGGTCGTCGTTTAAAAAAAAAAGGTAATTCTGATAAGAAGGAGGCCACGGTGGCTTAGTCATTAGCACGATCGCATCAGAGAAAGAAGTCCTGGTTCTCGAGGTTGTGTGGAGTTTGCATGTTGTCCCCGTGTGGGTTTCCTCCTGGTGCTCCGGATTTCCTCCCACAGTCCGAAGACAATTCGTTATCAATTGGACATACTGAAACGGCACTGTGTGTGTTTGTCTCTGAACACTGCAATAGACTGGTAAATGGTAAAACTACAGTAGATGATGGATGGAAGGTTAGAATGATGGATGGATGGATGGACAGAAGGATGGATGGATGGATGGATGGACAGAAGGATGGATGGATGGATAGAAGGATGGATGGATGGATAGGAGGATGGATGGATGGATAGAAGGATGGATGGATGGATGGTTAGAAGGATGGATGGATGGATTGATGGATGGATGGATAGGTGGATGGATGGATAGAAGGATGGATGGATGGATAGAAGGACGGATGGATGGATGTATATAAGGAATAACAATCAATTGACCACCATGAGAAAGGAAGACATTTTGATCCTCATCCTCATCTGTATACATTTCTTAGGGAGATAAAAGCTCGACCCCAAACCTCAGAGCTCAGTAGCTGTTACGTAACATTTCTCGACGCTACACTTGTCGTTTGCTCCAGACTGAAAAATATCCACCAGCAGCATCGTTCTTCTGTCAGTGATATTTAACTGTCAGAGATATTTTTTCTTAAACTTTGCTTGCTATAAAAAAATATACATGCAGGTTTCCAAATATCCATCAAAGCTGAGGCGCTCTGGCATGGAGCCCACACCGGAGCCCACACACCGTACGGAGTGTCCATCAGAAGCAGAACTGGAGTAGCCAAAATCCTGGATGATGGGTGGATGAGTGTGTTGGTTGGTGGATTCATCAATCATATAAAAGGACTGATGGATCGATGGCTGAATGAACTTTCCAGTAGGGTATGGTGCTCTACGGTGCTCTATATTAGTCTTTTGGATTTCTCCCTATTTGTGATGTCACAACCTCGGTACCGCCTCGGCACCAGCCAACACCTGTCAAACGCGACTGGAGCATCGGCCGATAGATGAGTTAAAGTTTTGCCATTTGACTGTTGGATTTACGTACAACGTGCATAACACAAGCGCTATGGCAACGAGTAAAGGGAAGTCCTACAGGAAGTGATGTGTTGTTGCATGCAAGGAATTATTCTTATTTCCAACGGTGGCCAATGGTGGTACAACTACAGAGAGAATTTTCCGATCCGACGGTCTGAAACATGGAAGGAAGTAAAAAAAGAATCACATCAGACCTCATTAATAACTAACGGTGGTGTGATCGTGAACTGACTGTGATTGTGTCTCTATCCACTCCGATTTCTACGCCGATCAATGCCGAGACTTTCAACATAATTACACTGAACAGCCACGGGCTCAATACAAACCATAATAACGATAATTACACCCTCGCTGCAGGTCGTCCGGGGTCACCGTAAATATATCGTGGAATAGATAACCGTGAGCGCAAAATTCCTGCATGAACAGAACAAAACGTCCGGTTACAAGATAAAAGACACGATACACATCCAGTGTCTGATACACAAAGTGCACCGTTTACATGTGGGTGTTAAACGTTCTGATTTACAGCTTTGCCGAATGGTTTGCGTTGAGTTTCTCACGAATTTACATTCACAAAGAATTAAAAGGCTTTTGTAATGCAAATATAAACAGCCTGCACTCAGTATCTCAAACTGTAGATGGAAACCAAACTAGATTACAGTATGTGTGTCTAGTGTCTATATATATATATATATATATATATATATATATATATATATAAATAAAAGGATGTCTAATGGTCATAGTTATTGTCCGAGCAAATTATCCGACAAATAAAATGTAATCACGTGTCAGAACAAGAACTTTTTACTCAATTTCCCAGAATCGGTCCCAGTCATAACAACCATCCAACAATCAGAATGTGCTTTCGTTCCCTCGACAGTTTGAGCCGTTGCGGCAGGGTGGCGCGGTGGCTGAGTGGTTCAGCTCTGTCGCCTCACCACAAGAAGTCCCGGGTTCGATCCCCCGGGTCGGGCTGGGGACTTTCAGTGCGGAGTTTGGACGTTCTCCCCGTGTCGGGGTGGGTTTCCTCCGGGTACTCCGGTTTCCTCCTACAGTCCAAAAACATGCACTAGGTCGATGGGAAATGTGAAATCGTCCAGTAGTCTCACAAGTTCCCACCACTTACTGGTGGTTGTCGTCAGGAAGGGCATCCGGACGGAAAACTCTGCTCCAAATATTAACGTCCGACCCCAGGAACTGAGAAAACGCACGATAAACGAATAGATGCAATAATTTCATGAGGACCTATTAGAATTTCTCAATACACGTTAATATTCTTTGTGCCTTGTTGTATTTTTTATGTTTCCAAATTTTCATCTTGTATGCAGTGAGCAACAAGGCGGGTGCACTATACCTCCCCAACCGAAGAGACACGGCTCGATTTCTTCCGTTTACAGAGGCTACATCTTTAATTTAATCTTCAAAATCTTCTGTTTTCTCTTTCAGGTTTTTGTATTTCGTCCCCAGGTTCTCCAGGTTTTCATATTCCTTCATTTGGATGTTACCAGTACCTTGGGATTGGCACATCTATCACCACGACTGCTCACAGTTCTTATTATTACTTTGTCTGCTTGGTACACTGTAACTTGTTTGTCTGTCAGAATCTGGAATTGTATTCTAGTGCCCTCTTGTCTGAATGTTGCCTTATTTAACACATGTTCATATTTCCTGCAGATGTTCGTCTGTACAGTCCCGGGCCACCAACATCATTTCCCACCGCTCAATAAAATGAGTTTTATTGTTTTATTTATATTTTTTGTTATGATGGTATTACACTATCAACAAAAGATCATATAAAAACATAATAATGAAACAAATGATTGTTAAATTTAACAAAAAATTATAACTAATCATTTTGTCATCTCTATATAGGTTGTTATGGCGGAGTGGTTACAGCACTGTCGCCTCACAGCAAGAAGTCCCGGGTTCGATCCCTGGCTTTCGGGCTGGGGGCTTTCTGTGCGGAGTTTGCATGTTCTCCCCGTGTCAGCGTGGGTTTCTTCCAGGTGCTCCGGTTTCCTCCCACAGACCAAAAACATGCACTAGGTTGATCGGAAATGTGTAAAATTGTCCGGTAGTCTCACACACAAGATCCATGTAGCGATACGGGGTTGGAGAAAGATCTGGCAACCTACTCTGTAAAATGTAATTGCTGAGTAACTCGGATCGGTAGCGCCCCACAGAGGGACCCAAGAGCCGTAAACGACTGAAACGGGTAAATACACACACACACACACACACACACACACACACACACACACACACACACACACCCACACCCATATATATATACATCCAGCCAAAAGTCCAACAGCAGAAATGTCCTGTAAGTACCTAGCTACTAGGAAGCATAAAATAAAAATCTTGTAAGTATAAAGGGTTATGTCAGGAAGGACATCCAGCACATAAACTACGCCAAATCAATAAATATGCATACTTATTTTTATTCAGGTTCTGATAGAAAGGTGTCAGAATACACAGTGCATCATCATCATGCATGATAGTGCCTTGTACAGTCCAATCACAGCAAGGTTCAGGGTTCAGTCTGGGTTCAGTTCCTTTCTGTGTGGAGTTGGTATGTTCTCCCTGTGTCTGCAGGGGTCTACAATAGGTTCGGAAACATGCAGCAAGGTTGAGACTGTATTGTCCAGGAATGAGTTTGATATCAATTGATGAAGCGTGT
Organism: Ammoglanis amapaensis; assembly: GCA_028566735.1. NCBI lineage: Eukaryota > Metazoa > Chordata > Actinopteri > Siluriformes > Trichomycteridae > Ammoglanis > Ammoglanis amapaensis. Next base: position 11,460 of record JAOUQU010331179.1, read on the forward strand.
AACGAACATGACAGTAGCCAAACCTAACCAAAACAGCATGTTTATGGACTGTGGGAAAGAAAAAAAAACTTGAGATCTTGGAGCAAAAGATACACGGATCAACACCGATCCAGGTCGTTCTTACAGCAAGGCAAATCCTGTGCTACCAACTTGGCCACCATGCAGCTTAGATTTCAAACCCAGTGCGTTTTAATGGGCAGCAAAAGATTGTTGTTGCTCATCAGCAAAAATTGGTCTGTGTGGTCAGTGAGCAAATTTTTCTTTAAATAAATAACATGGGTGAAAAAGTCTGAACGGATGCATGAACGGAATGTTCGAGTCTTACAGTCATGTAGTCACGGGTCTCGGCTTTCCCGATAAAGTTTATTTTACCACCGAATATTAACATCAATCAGGACCTGACACTTTAAGTCAACCAGCGTGGGTCAGACATCTAGAGTAGGCATTTTCCCCTGGTCTACCACCAATAAGGCCACACATGTAGCACCGTGTGTGGGCCGGCGATGACCTACGCGTTGTTGGTAGGAACTCCGTTCGCCCCATGTGTGGTCCCCGACCACGAAATTCTCCGTGATAACTAGACACATCATCTATTCCCTATTGGTCAAATAATAATTGGTCAAATGGTTATGCTCTACCATCATGGTCATCAACAATGTCTACCTGAGGTCCGTGGCTTTAAAGCAGCAACGTTCATCCCGGCCCATTGTGGGCGAAGTGAAAACTCAGCCTCCAGGAACCGATGAGTGAAAATGAGAGAAACACGTGTTAATAGGCATGTTCCTTTTGCTTCCAGAGAGCTCCCGGGGTTATTCCAGAGCTATAAAAAGCAATGGAGCACTGCCAGGAAAAGCGTCCAGCGGAACGTAAAGCCGCAAGACGTTCACACAGATCAGCATTTGTAGTCAATGTGTACGTTCCCCAGTGCTTAAATATTGTTATTTTGGAAGGTGTGACACTCGTATACATATAATACAGTAGTAAGATCCTATATGATTATAAATGCTCCCTGTATTATGTGCACATTTTTTAGGAGCAACAACCAAAGACAGGGAAGTCGGGGAAAATATTTCGTCTGGTCTGTTTTATGTGATTTTTATTTAATATAAATGCATCCAGTCATGATACGATAAAGCTCAAGTAAATGTATTATTGCTTCACTAAAATAACAATAATCAAATCTCTCTCTCTCTATCTATTCGTTTATCGTCCGTTTTCCCAGTTCCTGGGGTCGGACGTTAATGTTTGGAGCAGAGTT